>JASANC010005158.1:0-86442 GCA_030248135.1 Theristus sp. LFF4_11
ACAGCTTGTAGTCATAACAGCGTTGCTTTCATGGACTGAGTTCTATTCGTGTGTTGAACACAGCTAATTTTCACCCACTTGTAGCATTTGCCGTCGTCTGCAGTACTGGTGTCACCTGCGCGTGCAGTCCTAACATATTCACCACCACCAAGAGTCATCAATCATCATGGCCGAAACCGACGCAACCAAGCCGAACACCCCCAGTGGTTCTTGAGCAGAATGAGCTTTCGTTCGTGTCCCTGGAGCAAGCATCGCTGCAAATTAGCCTGAAGAACACAAGCGACAAGCGGCATGCGCTCAAGGTGAAGTGCAGCAACAACGACGCGTACCGTGTGCGCCCCGTCTATTCGTTCATACCAGCCAACGGCCCACTGACCATCCAAGTGACGCGGCTTGCCAACAAACCAGCAAAGGCCGATCGGCTCATCGTTATGGTCAAGAAAAACAAACTCGAGCTGAACCGCTGCGGTTCCTTCAACAATTTTAGTGTTCGAAAAAAAACCATCAGAGTCGGAGCCATCAGAAGTTTTCACATAGTTCACGTTATTGGAGAATCGTGCTGAACGGGTGAACCTCGCCACTTCTGTATTCCTTATTGCCGATCCAAGTACCGATAATGTTACCGTTGCTCCAAACTGTTCATACTAAAGCGATGCAGTTTTTTAGTGCACCGAAGCGGCCGACGAAGCGCAGGTGGCGACGCCGCAGTCAGCGTTCGCAGACACAACGAAACAGTACGTGCAACTGCGCGTGGATCTGAACGTGGCCGCCGAACAGGCGAACGGGACAGACGAGAAACAGACGGATACAAAGCAGGAAGAAAAGGAAGAGAAAAAGGAGGAGAAAAGGAGGAGCAAAAGGAGGAGAAAAAGGAGGAGCAAAAAGAAGAGAAAAAGGAGGAGCAAAAGGAGGAGAAAAAGGAGGAGAAAAAAGAGGAGAAAAAGGAGGAGCAAAAAGAAGAGAAAAAGGAGGAGCAAAAGGAGGAGAAAAAGGAGGAGAAAAAAGAGGAGAAAAAGGAGGAGCAAAAGGAAGAGAAAAAGGAGGAGCAAAAGGAGGAGAAAAAGGAGGAGAAAAAAGAGGAGAAAAAGGAAGCCACGACAGAGGAAAAGAAGGAAGAGAAAGCTGATGAACACAAGGACGAGCACAAGGATTCCGACCGAGGCGAAGACAAAAAGTCAGAGGGCGACGTGAAGAAGGCTGAAGAATGATCATTGATACAAGCAAACGATACAGAATCGCTCGCGCTTATGATGTTTTCAACAAATTCTACTTTTCTGTATTTGACTGATACAAGGCACTGTGGTTCTCTGGTTTGGCTGGTTTTTGTCATGAAACTGATTCAAATAAAATTCACTGCCTTCTTTCCCACTGTGGAGAAAATTAGATTCTTTTGGTTATTCAGAAAGTTATTACGAAACTGAACCAAAACAGAAGCATGGTATCCAACCATCGTTCACACAAACTAACGAGGACCAGCAGAACAATATTATAATATGCAAGCAACGTTTGTTTACTTGAGTTTGCAAGTGTGAATATCGTTGTTTTAACGTTTACTCGTTTCAATTTGTAGCAGCTTTCGCACGCAGTTGGTCACCAAAATCCAGCGATGCTTTAAGTGTCATTTGGTTTTGTGTTGTTCCGAGACACGATTTTGTCGAGACGAGACACGAGACACGATTCACCGAGACGAGACGAGACTTTACATTGTGTGCAGATGTTGCTCTTAACTTGTTGAAATTGAGCAAAACATGGCTTGTTTGGCTTAGTTTAATATCAATTTGTTTGAAACTAAGCAAAACGTGCCTTGTTTGGCTTTTTATTATCAATTGAATTTGAATAAATTAATTTCATTAGCGCACAATTTCAAGACAGCACAGCAAAACGACGCGACGCCACTGCACACCGGTTAACATGTCCGATGTGCCGGTGCGCCGTTCGAAGTTACAAAGATTCGTTCAAACAGCCGGCGCCTCTGAGTGAGCAACCACGCCCGCTGACGCTGGACGCCGCTGCTAAACTGTTGCTCGATGAGCATTTCATTTTGAGCGCACTCGAGTTCCACACTGAACTGCTGGAGTCGGGGCGAAACTTGAAACGGCTCACTGATTTCTTCTCGAATCCGGTGAATTTCGAAAACGCGCACGGCTCGCTCGCGTTCGCTGGGTTTTGGGTCAGTTTAGCTGCTGGCTGGCTGGTGTAGTTCGCAAGGAGACTGTCGCATCGTTGTTTCTGACTCCATTCTAAAGGCGCAATGAACCAAACTAAAAGACAATTCCTAATATTTGGTTCTCGTGGCGTGTGAAGAAGACAAAATTCGAAGTTTCGAACTTGCAAAGTTTCAAAGTTTCGAACTTACAAAGTGTCGAAGTTATAGATACAAAGTTTCGAAGTTACAAAGTTACAAAGTTACAAAGTTTCGAAGTTACAAAGTTTCGAAAGTTATAAATACAAGTTACATTGTTTCGAAGTAGTGTTGTTCCGAGACACGATTTTGTCGAGACGAGACGAGGCACGAGACAGCGTTTTTCAAATTTGGTCGAGAACGAGACGAGATTCGAAAGAGGATTCGCCAAGACGAAACTCGAGATTTAGGATTAGGCTTTGCTCTTCCTATCGCCAATTTTGCCATTTTTATTTTTCATATTTTTTACACGTGTGTTGCGGCAAAGATTCAGTTTTTATGTGGCTGTTTGATGCAAACAAACCTCTCGAGGTTATTAACTTTTCTAATTGATAAAAATCCACTTCATTTTCACGATCATTGGTGTCTTGCACAGAATTAAAACTACATATTCGCAAAAATCAAATAATATTGCAGAAAAAGAAGAAACGTCACACAGTTTGTCAAAACATTTATTCGATTTTGTTTGTCTTTTGATCTTCTTTTGCACGCAGATCGTCCCCTAAGTCAACGCAGATTTTCAGCACCAATTTATCCATGATTTCCTTTGGAATGGGCAAGCTGCACAAGAGTTTCCAGGCCAATCCCTGCAAACAATGAAAATTGAAGCAGCTTTCAAGCTTTCATAATTTTGAAACTGATTTAATACAATTCATAATTTTCAGGAAACAACTCTGCGATGTGGTTACAATGCGACTGATGAGACTGCGAAGCAAAGCGCTGCGCTGCGTTAGCGGTGGCACTTTTCGATGCTCTCGCTGAGCGCTGCAGCGTGCCAGACGCATTGTTGCACGTTCGATCACGTGCCGCACACCAACACACCTGCAGCGCGTGCGGCCAGTACGCGAACGTGTTGTCTTGCACTGCGATTCTGTTGACGGCAGCCTCTGCGAAATCGTCAGCACTCACCGTGAACAGGCTCGTCTCAGTTCGACGCGACATCTGGGTCGCCACGAAAAACGGATGCACAACCTGCGCCAGTTGTCTGTTTTGATTGGCAATATGGAACCAGATTGAAAAATTCCAACCGGAACCTGGATGAAAAGCCCTTGATCGCTGTATTCGCCCTGCAACGATGCCGTGAATACATCGAGCAACGTCTGAACAGAGCAAACGATCTGAATTGAACCAGACAACAAAACATCTCAAAAACCACCGAAAACAACAAACAACTGGCAGAAAGTCACTTTAGTCGCTGAGTACACAGCAGCACCAGGCACGCTGCTAAGAAAACCAGCCACCGAAGTGCTGATGTTCACGATGACGCCACGTTGACGACGGAGCATTTGTGGCAGCACAAACCGGCTCAACTGGTAATACAAATGGTGCATGGAGATTGATTGTTTTTGTTTCGGACAAACAACCGTCTTCATCAATGAAACTTGGCACCGACCACCACCGCTGGAACAGTGTTCACCACCGCCGAGTTTCGCAGCTCGTTCACTGACTGCAGATGAAAATAATTGTGCGATGCCAGCTGCCCCACATTGTTCACTGCATCATTGAACGGTTTTTTTTCAATTTCCGCTTTTTTAGTTTCGCGTACGTCTCAATGCGTCGTAAACTCACCCAGAATGCCTATTTTCAACTGCTCGATTGTTGGCTTCAGTTCTCGTTCGTAACTTTCCAGCGACGAATCGGTGAAATCGTATACCAGCTGCTTCACTTCGACGTTTGGCGCACATGATTCTGCAAAAAACTGAAGCATTTTTTCTTGGTTTTGCTTTCGACGGGACACGCTGTGCAGCGCACTGATGGTCGCTTCGGTGTGTTGCAGTTTGTTCGGATTGCGACCAACAATGACGACGTTGAATCCACGTTTTGCCAGTTGAGTCGCATAGCCTTTGCCGATGCCGTCTGTAGCGCCAGTGACAACTGGAGACCGAGAATTAAAAAATAACGCAAAGCGTACAAAACTGAAAAAACTTGCAACGAAAGCGAATTGCCAACTCACAAGCCCATGTGCCGCCGGAAAATTCAACGAGATTTTTAATGTGCCCTCTCCAGAATGCAGCCAACGTTTCACTCACCGTCCAAGCAGCTTCACCAACAACATACAACAGAGCTCCGTAGCTTGCAAATGTTAAAATGCTTGCCATGCTTGAAAAGAAATTGTTATTGTCGGGTTGTCAAAAAAAAACTCGGGCACAAAATACACTGATATTCTAGTGCTGCTGCTGCTGACCCGACTGGGCTGGCTCGCGCTCGCTGGTTGTGAAAAACCGAAAAAACTAGATGTTTGATCATTGCAGACACAACAGTTGTGTGTCAATTCCACAAGTGGAAAACAGCGTTGTTGTCTGCTCGCTCATCCTCAAAAAACAAATGGCAAGAAAACACCAAACCGAAGTTGTTGTACCACTTTTTGCTTTTCGAATACATGTTTGAATTGAACAAAATGAAGTAAGAATGATTTCGGTTTCAAAACGTCCGTTTTTCATTTGGTTTGCTCGAGTGAAGTTTGCTTTCTGCTTCAATCGTCCATGAATGCAGCTGCAACACTAATTGCTGTCGTTCTCTTCCTTCCAATGTTTCTCGTTCAATCGTTTTGCATCGCCCATTTCCAAAGCAGATTTCATAGCCATGCGATCGTAGATTTTCATTGGAATGGGCAAATTGAGAAACAGCACTGATCGCACAGCCTGTGAATGCAACCTAATATGAACTGATAGTGAAAGACAAAGAAAAACATACCTGAACAGCATGGGCCCAGATTGCAAACGTGCTCTCCGCCAGTCCAATTTGTCGCACCGCATTCTCAGCAAACTGAGTCGCAGTTGGAACCGAAACGGACGAACTCCCCGGGAAACCGCGAGACATTTGCGATTGGACACGAAATGGGTGCACCAGCTGCAAGCAAGACCGATTGTGTTTGGCTTGCTGCATTTGGTGCGCTTCTGTCCTGTGCCCCCTCGGACTTCTGTCCTTGATTCCAGTCAATTTTTTATTTTTGCTTGCTGAGTTGGCTGGACTGAACAAGTTGCAAATTGCCTACCAAGACTTGAAATCGCCGACTCACTGTACCTGAATGCAAAGTCCTTGATCACGGTATTCGCCTTGCAGGGACGTTGTAAATAAATCCACGAATTTCTGTATGTTATAAAAATATTCTGATTCAGTACAAACAAACTCAGCATTGTCTGTGGCAAATAAACAATCAGAAGTTTGAAACCCAACAACACGTGACCCCTCACGTGGCGAGGGTATTGGTTACACGAAATGGTGAGACGTCCGTTTCCCGGAAGCCACCGGCTTTTGGTACCTTTTGGTTTCCAGAATCGCTGTGGGTGCGATGTGGTTCATATAAAGCTTAAAAACCTTCGTCGACATGTAAACTGCTTCTCCTGGCGCGCTGCTCGTGTGTTCGGCTGTGGAGGAGCTGACGTTCACGATGACGCCTCTTTTTCGGTGCAACATTTGCGGCAGCACGAAATGTGTCAGCTGCACAGAATCGCTCAGTGTGTGATTTGCACTGTCCGTTTTTCATGGAACTTGAGTCAATGTTCAAAAGGCAAATCAAACCAGTACGAGCGGCAGCGTGTTGACCACGGTGACGTCACGTGCCTCCCTGACCGTCTGAGCGTCATAGTAATTGTGTGTGGCCATCTGGCCAACGTTGTTCACTGGTCACAATGGGAGATGAATAGTTTATTGTATTTGATCTTTAAAATTTTTAAAACTTGCAACACATGTATCTGCCGACATACCGAGAACTCCAATGTCATGGCGATCGATGGTCGGCTGCAACTTCTGCTGGTAGTTTTCTAATTTTGAGTCGGTGAAATCAAACAACAACGATTGTACGTGCACGGACGGGGCTGATAATTCTGAAACGCATCAAACTGATGTGTTGGTTTGAGAGGCAGAGGCGGTGAATGGTGATTGCAAATGCAGACTCACTGATGTTCATTTCGGTCTTTTGCAGTTTCTTAGCATTGCGACCAACAATGACCACGTTGAATCCCCGTTTTGCCAGTTCAATGGCGTAGCCCTTGCCGAGGCCGTCAGTGGCACCAGTCACAACTGAACAAAACCAACAGTCAGAAATGAGTAAAGGCACATTAAATTTTTGCAGAAATACAAACCTACATGCCCATTTTCCACCAGAAAACTCAACGAGATTTTCAATTGGTGCCGTAAAAAATCCGGCGAACGTTTTGAACAAGAACCAAACAACTTTGGCGACCCAAAAAAAGAGGACAATGTAACTGGCAACAGAAAGCAAACTCATTGTGCATGACTCGACCGCGTTGACAAAGCTTTTTTTCCTGGTCACTATTCCTTCAGTGAATTTTTTTTACTTGAGCGTGAATTCCTTCACTATTTACAGTTTGAACTGTTGTTAGTCGTTGTGTTGTGGATGTGTTTTCTTGCTTATCAGAACAACTTTAAACGCTGTGTGAAACTTTAATTGATACAATTCGATAAGTCATAAACGTTAAAAATATCGATCTCAGATATTTTCAAATATCGTCAACCAACTGGATTTTCAACAGAAATCAATTGCAGAACCTTGGCAACTGGCAGTTTGTGTCATTTTTGTTACTGCTAAAATAAAAATCACTTTAAACATCAGGTTTAAAAGTCTCATCTGTCTCAATAACCTTTCATGCGACGATGCGAGGAATCAATAACATGTTGTACATGATACGATAACGGGGTTTCGTTTTTACGTTTCTTTTCTTTGTGTTTTGCAGTGTCGTATATTTTTTCTTATTCAACATTTTCCAGCCAAAAACAGAATATGGTTTGTGATGTGTGTCGAAAAGTCGAGGCCTGTTCAAAAGCTGGTTTGAGACAACTTTAAATACGATGGTTTCACTGCAGTTGTGCAGAAAGAACTGACATTGAATAAACATGCGCAACAGAAGAATTGCAGATGACATTATGACTGCTGAAACGCAACGTTTGCTCGCTTTTTCTTGATTTCTTTGGTTTTTATTGCCCCTTCACCCGGTGTCAGGTCAGGTTCATCGCTGGACGAGTGATTCATTTGACCGTTTTCCACTAACAAAAACTGGTTCCTAATGAAATAACGACAAGCATTGTGATTGTGACAAAATAATTTCCCGTTTCAATGAGCTTCCCTTGATTTCAAATTCACCAGAGCTTGCTGCTCTCTCTCTCGTGAGTCCCAAAAACATAAAAACAAAACATGAGGACCCATATGAGCTTTGGTTGCTATTTTCAGGCTGAGTTAGATCGATGGAATTTTAGGTTCATTTAGACATGAACATGTGTGTTTTTATGGCTGTGACGGTGCGCTACGCTGAGCTCTGGCATGGAGATAGAGCTGTTTCAGCTGAATGTTATGAGCTTTTACCATGGCTTGATGACTCTGTTCGCACTGCAGTGCCAATTTATTTCCATTTTGTTTTCGAGAGTTTTCACGCAATGCTTCATGCGCGCGAGATACCTGCTTTCCGTTTTACTTTTATACTGATGAGTCCAATGTTTCAAACCGAAACCTTTGATACTTCAAAGGCTTTGGAAGATTTGAGGATTCTGAATTTTGGTTCCATATTCACAATTTTTTATGCCAGCGTTGTGGCTGGCGTTCAACGAAATTTGAAACTGACTAGAGTGTGGTGTTCAGATTGCAGCATTTTACAATTTGACCGATCATAATTCGACGCAACAAACCAGATGTGCAACATGAAGTGAACCACTATGGTCTTCTGGAATTAGGGGACCATGTAAATTCTCAACCAGACTCCCAGACGAACTGAAACCACAATCATTATAAAATGGATTTTGTTCGCTTGTCGGAAATTTGAGATGCACTGTTTCAGAAAGGTTCCTTCTTCATTGTGTGCTTTAGTGTCTAAGCCCTTGCCCACAATATGGTTGTCATTTTCTTTTTTAATCGCAAGACCAAACCAAACGCAATTGTCTGTGAGCGTATTTGACAAATGGTTCTGGCCACCATGAACTGGCAGCCTTTTTTTCTGGTCTTCTAATTTTGCCGGTCGCTGCGATTGCAGAAAGAAACAGAGGCTGTCATGCTTTTGGTGGGAAATATCGACATTTCCGACACGAAGGTTCAGCGTCAGACGATCGTTCTCCTTGTGTGTTGTTTGTTTGAACAGGAATGAAAAGAGGCGTCCGAGACAAGCACAAAAACCGGCTCAATTCTTGGTTGAGATCACAGCTATCTCAACTTAATCCATTTCCTCGAGGTTTTTCATGCCACTGCTGGTAGAAATTTTAGTTCAGTTACTTCATTATGTAATTTGAGGTTTGATTTCGGTTCTTTTTACCCTAGTTTGGAGATTGATAAGTATTAACAGAGGGATTCTTTGGTTGAAGACAAAGAACTACGTATGTTAACAGTGTTTCCTTCACAAGGTGGAATAGTAGAAACCTAAAATGCTTTTCAGATACCGGTATGTGTCATCCGTGAGTGTGCACAGATTGCGTGACGCACACGGTCAGTGGAGCGCTGTAAGTCACGTCTGAAACTTGAACGCAGTACAGAAATTTTAAAATCACTAAATTTCAACCACAACACAACACAACACGCATCGAACGAAAATCCATCGCAAATGAAATATGCGAAATTTGCGAAAATACAAAGTGTAAACAGAGACGGGAGCATTTGAGAAAAAGGCGTTTTTCCTAAAAATATAGACACCAGGACACTTCTAGTTTTCAAAGCGACACTATGGGATTTTCCAAAATATAACAGAGGGAAACCCCACGGAAAACAAGAAGCGGCCACCAGTTTCGAGCGAGCTGAACGGAAGGAACAAGACAGCATTGCACTCGTTATAGTCTTCGCAGCTTATGTGTTCTCACGTTGTTATGCATTTACTGCTACTCCTGCTTGTTGTTGTTGTTTTCCCGTTCCGATTCGCGGATTTTCAGCATTGAGTTTTCAAGTTATGTGTCTGTGTGTTCGCGTGTGTGTACCACTTAATAATTCTCACTCACGCTGTCAGCTGCGGATTTTTTTTTGTTTTGACGTTGAAGCGTTCCAGCACTGACAAAAAGCGCACCTTGGTTGTTGCCTTTTGAACTTACCATTGTATTATTGAGTGATTGGTGTGCTGTTCTGAGTTGTGTCAATGTTTTCATTCGCCATATTTTCGTTCTATTTTGATTCGCCAAATCAAATAGGTTTACAAAAAGACATTCGAAATGTGTTTTTTAACCTGAATCCTGAGCGGAACGTTTTTTTATCAGTGTCGCCCAACCAATTATTTTGCTTCCGCTTTTGAGAGCGTTGTTAACAATTTATGTTCTCTTGTGAAAACGCTTTCAATTTACCATACAAGTTGCAATGTTACATGCTCAATGAGCCTCTCTGAGCGTGTGTCACCCAAGGTGTCTATCTATAATCGTTTCCTTTCAGGATTCAGAACAACTCCGCTTACACTTTATTCTAAACTTGTGTCTTTATCATTCATCGTAAAAGTAAAATGAATATTTTATTCGCGTTCAATTTTCGTGTTCGGTTTGTGCTAATACAATTTCGACATGTTTTATGCAACATCGATCTGTAACAAATCTACAATCCGGATTTGAAGTGATTTTAACATTCAATTTAGACTGGAGATCAATACCGTATTACCCCCAATAAACCCCCATGGGGGATTAATACGTCAGCGACTTTTAGGGGTGGGGGTTTATTGGTGGGGGGGGATTATTGGTGGGGGGGGGGTTTATTTACAAAAAAATTCTAGGGGTGGGGTTTGTTGAAAAATGGCAAAAATACATTGCGTGGCAGGCAAGAAAGTCGCAGAAACTTCCACTCTACATAGAAATTTCCTTTTATAACAGCCTTTTGTAATGAAATTACTATTAACTCACCCATTTGGGGCCTTTGGTAGCACAATTTCATCATTTTCACTGCAACCAGCCACTGAATTCGCTGGGTATGTGTTTCAAACAGGTCTCCAATAATCCCCCATGGGGGATTATTTGTGGGGGGGGGGGGGATTATTCGGAAACTGGTCGGGGGGGTGGGGGTTTATTGGTGGGGGGGGGATTAATGGTGGGGGGGGGGGTTTAATGGGGGTAATACGGTATGAACAAGAATTGCACTTTCCTGGAAATGTTGAAAATTCAGTAAAATCAATGTGTTGTTTCACGGCCGCATAAAAACGTGACACAATATCGCTTGCTGTGATGATCATGAACTATAATTCAATTTATGATTTTATTTGCTTGCGTTTGTGACCATGATGCGGACACAATGACATATCGCTGCCGTGCTGACTTTCAACGTAAACTCGTGCGTGCAGTCTCTAATGAATTATGCTGTCGTACAGATAAAAATCGGCGTATTGTCAATGAGAGTGTCTCTCATTGCGTAAGGTCTACTTGATCTTTCTGTCTAATGAATATTTTAGCGAGCTCAATTGTTCAAACAAACGTGAAGCCCACTGTTCTGTCTTCTCCAGCATTGTGGTTGAGGTTTAGGGGCATATGTAGAAGCGTGGAAAATGTGTCACTTTTTTAGAATGGGTTAAACATTTCGAACCTTGAATTTTTCAAAAATTTGTAACCAGTATCTGTATAACAATACATAAAAATGTACATTGCAGAACTTTGTACGTTCATTTCTTCAGCGGAAAGTAGATTTTGTATTCAATTTTTGTTTCCACAAAGTCTGCAGAAAAAAATACGACGCTTTCTGTGCTTTTGACAGAACTGCGTTGTTGACTTTGGCCCCGTTGTCTCCCTCGCTGTGTTGCTTCTTTGACAAACAGCAAACACATTTTTTTGACGTAATTTTGTATTTATTCAGTTTAGTACAGGTGTGTTTGGCGCTTTTTACAGCTTGTTTTCAAGCGCACTTTTAAAAAAGTGTGTTTTCAAAAAAAATAACGACAGAGAAACTAAATAATTAGGCAGTAGCCAAAAAACGACCTGCGGCTTTCGAGCCTTTGGGAGAAGGAAACCTACGATTTTTATGATTCACCCGTTATTCAATTTTATTGCTGCATTGCATACATCTGGCTTGCTTTCTGTCCTCGTTCCGTTGTTTGTATAATTTCTTGTCTTTTCCTTCGCAAAACTGTTACTTAAACGGATATAGTCTGAAAAAGAGACAAACAGATAAAGCTCGCAAGCCACTGTGCCAATTAACCGGCGCACGTGTAAAAAGAGTTAAGACAACAAGGTGGCAAACAGAGTGGCACGAATGAAGCTCATTAGCATGTGTGGTAGTACGCTGCCTTGCTCAGTCAGGCAGTACACGATTGAGCGCTATGAATCTGCGGAGTACGCTAATGTGCGTTCGTCGACTGATGTTATAGCTGTGTTATATCGGCTTAGTCATGTTGTCCCTTTGGCCAATGCTTCAGTTTTCTCTCTCATGTATTGAGTACAATCATTGAGTTACATGGATGCGTCTCTTTTCCCATGTAGTGAATGTGTTCATGATTAGCTGTTGTCGGTTACCCTGGCCCAGATAGCAGCGACATGTACTGTCACACACCGAAGCTGGCAACAAACATATAAAACTGGAAACCGCTTTGCCATTATTTATGATCAAAATTTGGCAAATCTGGGAGCCTCTTTCGAACGGTTTTATACTAATGGTTTACTGGTCATGCACTTGTGGACTCTTGTTCAATCTCATTCAAAGGTTTTCAGGGTTGGGTATAATCTGAAAAGAACTGCCCATTTCTTCGCTTTTGGTTGTTGTTGCCGTCGTTTTTGCCTTGCAAACAAACTATTGTCACCAACCGATTACAAAACATGACAACACATTCAACTGCAGACAGCTCCTAGCAACACGCATCCTTGCCACAGGCACCGCTGTTACAGTGGCAAACGCCACATGCAAATAGTGCCGCTGCGCCGGTGATAGCCGAAGAAGTGTATCGAACTCATTGCGGCATTTGTGGTGGCACTATTGAACTGATTCAGTCATGCCGTACATGTTTCGTAAATTCCGCTATAAATTTTCAGTTCACTAATTAGACGTTTGAATTTGGAAAAGCCCTTTTTGCTACTGTTTTACAGCCATGGTGATACCTGGACTTGGCCATATTACACCGCACAGTCCCACCGTGTCCAGCATCAACCAAGTCTGTAAGCAAACCATCCGCTTGTGCAGCAGCAGCCCAGGCTAGTACGCTAGTGTGAGGTTTTATGTGCTTTTGGCATGCGCACTTTTGCAGCACAACCGTGTGTATGGTTTATGCACCGTTATAAGTTATAAGCACACGCAAGCTTCGGAAAACCATGCGCGTACATGGCCGGTATGTGCTTGCATTTTTGCGCCTTTTGCACTGCAGAAAATGTGAGCCAGCGTGACGCTGAAGGAGAACTGCAGAGACAGAAAATCGGTGGCAGCGAATTGTGACATGTGCTTTCGCTGGCTTTGAGTCACAAGCAAGCAAGATTCCTCCACTGGGTCGTACTTTATACGGCGTTGTTATTGCGAAATACGCATATATTTTCACTCACACATCATGCCCAGCATACAGCATGCACTTTGTATACAGATCGTTATTTTTAAAATAAACCACCGCAGTGTTTTCCTGACTGGTTTTTGTGCGCGAATATTATTTTTACCCGCATTCAAAACTCAAACAACAGACGCCAGTGCCTGTGCTTGTTTTGCTGTGGACGGTAACGCATAGGGGTCGCTGCGCGCGTGGCTTTCAATGAAATTGGGCCAAAGCTCTGTGTGTTTGAGTGCGATGGTTTCAACGGTCTATCAAGTGTGTATTTCATTTTTTTCAATCTTGTTCCAGGCCTTACACATTGCCGACACGAAATCCAAGAAAAGAAACTAAATTGTGCACTATTATTCGTATTTATTCCGGTTGTTTCCGTCGAAAAATACCCTCCGCGACTTTGCACGATTTGGAACTGGTCATTACCACAATTGCTCATTATCAACTCCCCGACTTGCAATAGTAAATAACAAAAAATAGCCTGGCAAAAAAGAGATAAAACAAATACTGTATTTGAAAATGGCTTCTTCATCGGCGAACGGCCACGATGTTGAGTTCAATTGGGATGACAAGGAGATGAAGTCACGATGGGTGCAGTTCAGCAAGTTTGGCAACGCCACTGCGACGGAGATGACGGGCAAGAACATGGACAAGTGGCTGAAGGACGCTGGCGTGCTCGACAACAAACACGTCACCACCACCATGACCGGCATTGCGTTCTCAAAAGTGGCAGGGTCAGTCGGACACGCTCGCACACGCTGCACACACTGAGAAAACATTGTTGCTAAAACTCTGAACTATCATACTTGAAAACATTCCGAACCGGGTCTATGCTTTCAAAACTACTTGTAAACTTTTTAGACCACTTCGAAACGTTCTAAACTACACTTTTTAAATTTCTTAAACTTTTACAAACTGCGTTCAACAATCTAAATCTGTCACACAAACATTTTCCATGACGCGATTCTACTGAAACTGCAGTCCTACAACACGTGAACGTCAGGAGCCAGCTTCGCAGCAAGTTATCCAATGTGTCTAACAAGTACTGTCAATTTGGCAGCACAGTTAGAAGGAACAGTTTCTCAGTGCTGCACTCCACAAGTTTCCAACAAAAGTGCCCTTTGCAGGCCGAAACGAAGAACACTGAAGTACCCTGAAATCAAGAAGGTGCTGGTTACGGTGGCGACCGACCGATCGCAGAAATCCAAGCAGTCCGTTCAAGAAGAGCTGGACGCAATCACAGCCAAACTCGCACAACTCGAAGCGCCCACTCTCAACTCTGCTGCGGTAAACGCAACAGTTTCATTCAAATCCCAAGGCTCAGTTTTGACGCACGTTTTTAGAATTCGTGCTGCTTCACTTGTTACTTGGATCCACTGAAACTCCTTGGTTTGAGACAAATTTTGAGTACATACGTGTTTTGAGGCAGGTTTTGATTCTTCGAGATGTTTTGAGACTGATTTTGACTTTTTGAGACAAGTTTTGAGACGAGTACTTTGCCGCAGAGAGCACAAACGTCCGGCGGCGTGTTCAACAGGCTGACCGATCACAAGCAGTACACAGGGTCGCACAAGGAGCGTTTTGATGAAAGTGGCAAGGGAAAGGGCAAGGCTGGTCGTGAGGACGTGGTGCAGTACGAGGGCTATGTGGCGTCATACAAGAACAAAGGCACTTACGACAAAGTGCACGGGCACGCAAAGTGACGCAACCTGGCTTTGTTAGACTCAATAATGGAATATTGTTATGTTGTAAAGTTCTTGTTTGCAAGGTTCTTGGGCATCGGTTTGCGACCACGTACGTGTCCAACCGAACTCTTTCAAGTTCGAGCACGTTGGTGTTGGACACAACTCCGGTGTCCATCAAACTGTGCTCTGTTTGTTGATTGGTCAGTTCAAGCGCGACTCCGTATGGTCGTTTGAATTCTCCAATAAACATGCAGTTTTACATCTCACTAACTACCTTATATCCGCCATTCTTTTTCGTTGTCGCAGCTCCTGCTTCTGTGTTTTTTTGTCAGTGTCTCGTTCAAAAACTGACGTTATGCGTGCGTAAAGGCCCGTCTATAACTGACGTATGCAGACGGACGTCGACGTACGTCACGTATGGACGGGGTAGTATACAATAACACGAGATCTGACGTGCATGCATTATGTACGTGATGTCACGTCTCGTGTTTTTGCATTGTACCGTACATCGAGGTACCTTTGGCGTACGTCCGCATCCGTCAGTATGCACGCGCTTTTACTGCGTTACCGTTTTGTTCGTTGGCTGATTTGGATTCACCCATTCTCGTTTGTTTTTGTGTTGCGATACATATTCTTCTATTTTCTATCAAAAAAATTAGATGTTTCGAACTTTTCTTTCCAAATCGCTAGTTTACTGATCTGTGTGAAATGTATCGTTTTTTCTGATTTGTGATATGAAAACTGTTTTACTTTATGGCCTCAAAACACTGAGAAACCATTGCGAAGTTAAAAATTTGCATTTTGGTTTTAAAGTACTTTGTTCTAAGTTTGCTTCAAAATTTGCATCTAATTTCTTGCGCACTGCAGCCTGACAGATAGAGTAACCTCCCAGTTTGCAGTAAAATGCAAATTAGTAACTTTTAAAATGACGCTACCCAGTGATCATTAATTGTCAAATTTTGCAGAACAGATTTTTTAAATTTGAAAACATTGCAAAGTATTTTTAATCCAAGTGTCAATCAGCAGCCATTCTTTAAATCTACCCAAAGCCAATGGGTTTTAGAGTTCAGATTTTAATTGGTCAGCTACTCACTCTGCAAACATGTGAAATTTTGTGTTAAAGTTGTAAAATACTTTATCACGGCTTGACTGATATTTTTATTGACAATCACCGTTTTGTGCTAACTCCCACGTGCGCCACACAATCCTGACTTTGAAATACAAAGTTTCATCGAGTTAAGACAATCAAAATCGTTTTTACCATTCAACCGTATCTATGCTTGTGTGTTCATTTGTATTTGTTGTGTCGATCTTATTTGTTTGTAAAAAATCAGCTTTTTGAAAGTAAAAAATTGAAGTGGTCTAAAATTTTGGTCCCCAGTTAACCAACAGTGCTTTTATCAATTGTCTCCACTTTGCAATTGCAACAAAAACAATCGTAGCAAAACATCACACCGATAAAAACAATGTCACGTCATAACAGAACAAGAAATCCACCCTAACAAAATTTTCATGATGTCTTGCAGAGAGAGTTTTCCGCCCACAACAAGTGAGCCACAACAACGAATGTCCACTACTTCTTGCCCCCAACGGCCTGCTCCTCAGCTTCGCGTGCCTTCTTCTCCCTGTAGCCCTTCAATCGTTTGTCAGCCCTGGCACGTCGCAGCACCTTGTACGGCTCGAACGCCTTCATTTCGTCCGTGATCTTGTGCGCCTTCTGCCGCTTCGGCACTGCTTTGATGGGCATGATGAAGCCGGTCAGTTGCTGCGCCAGCTTGCACTCGTCCGCCTCAAAGTATTGAACAACAATAGCTTGCATTTGGCATCAGTGCAACACGATCACTGCAACTGTGCAACACTGTCAAAGCACCAAACTAATCCAACTTGTCCAGTGGCAGCCACCACGATGCCTGTCCAACTGGCGGCCCTGCAAAGCAGTCAACCAACAGTAACAAGCACAAATGCATCAGTACCGTGCTGTCGCCCTTGTGCGGTTTGCTCATCTTCTTCGGGAACAATATCAGCCGTGAGCGGTACTCCTTGAGGCGTTGCACGTTCAACTGCAGCGATTCCAGCGACCGATTCGTACGCCGACAGTCCACGGCGATGCCGATCGTGCGTGCCTGCTTCTTTGCGATCCCGGCTGCCTGCAAGGGAAGACAAACGAGACTCTTGTCGTACCAAGGCGAAAAAAAATCGTTAAACTCGAGGCTGAAAAGGCTTCCTAAATGATACTGTACAGCGGTCGAATTAGGCAGCTTGAAACGATTACATTTGGAGCGACACGCTGCAGCGTATCAGGCTGCATGAATGCTGCGCACCATCACAGGTTCTCTCAATTCTATTCGCAGCATAGCCGTGCGCCGGTGTACTGTATCACAGGCGGCAATCTGAATCATGCGACCCCCGCAGCGTCGCAGTGGCCGTGGCAGCCGAGAGCACACAATCACAGTCACCTTCAGTTCGCCCAACGTGAAGCCGCGGCCGGGCCTGGTGCGCATGTTGTAGCGTGCCGTCTGACAGTGCACCACCGGGCGCAGCAGTCCCTTGACGGGGCGTGGTGCCACGCGACGTGCCTTCTCCTGTCTCGCCTGACGACGCCGCAGCTTGCGCGCCGGCTGGTTGAACCAGGTGCGCACGCGTGTCTGCCACGCCTTGTGCAGGTGCACGTTCGGAATGACGTTGTTGCCTTTCGGCGCCATACTCGCCTCTCAAACGCGATTTGCTCTTTCTGGAATTCGGCAAACAGCACGCCTGAAATAAAAAGCTCAGCAAAGACCGACTGATTGGCTGTACCCGAATGAACAGACCAATTGACGATGACCGCTAATTTAGCAGACACACTAACCGAGAACATCGGTAAAAACACATTTGAACATACTAACAAATCAATCCAACAAAGACAAAGTAATCATTCGCTGCAATGCAGACAGCGAAAACTGGGTGACAAGCAACCCAAATTATTTTCAAAAGAAATTTGAAAACAACGCTAAAATTTTTTATACGTTTCTGCCACTTGTTTGTTACAATATGCAGCTTCACAATATTATTAATGTCCGCTGTCAGACTCGAACATGAGCATATTGAGCGATAAATTTAGAAAAACAACGGAATTGAGAAAGGTTCAAAGACAGAAAAGCAATAACCCAACAGAGCACAGAAACAATCACCACCATGTGAATCGAGAAAGAAAACCTTTTGAAGTAGCACAAAAACACAGCGTTATCATAGATTCTCATGAAAAAAAATATAAAAAAACATGACAAATGACAATCACATGTATATGAACAACAACAACAACAAAGGATCACAGAATTCGAGAGTTGAATCAAGCAACAAATAACAACGACATTCTGAACTCAATTTTTCCGCACAGGTAACGAACAAACCATTTTGACGACATAATACGTTTGACGTTTTGTTCATGGCAAAAAGGCGTTGAAAATAACAATAATAACTTAGAATCTCCAAAGTCAGCCAGCACAAGGATGAACGAAACAAAAACTCGAAGCTTTCATTACAAGGGCAAAGGTAATCAGTTCTTTGACAAAATCTATTTTCCAGTAACTTTCGCCTTCGAAAAGTGAAAAACGCGAGCTTTGCCAAGTGACTGGTGTGTGCCGTGGTGCCGGCTGCACCGTTCTGTGCGACGTGTCGTGTTCAATATGCACAACCGCTGCAGCATGTGGCGCTCACTCTCTCAGCAACTCGTCCAACGCGAGATCGCGTCTGCCTTGTGCTCTGTGCAGTGCCTCACAGACGCGACGTGCCGAAAAGCCAAGTGCACACAGCTGTGCGCCGACGCGCGCGTAATGCTGCGCCTGAACAACATGAACACACATACGGTATGGCCGGTTAAACATGGCAGCTTTTTTCAGGGTGCAAGGAGCGCGCGAATTTTGAATGAAAGAAAAACGACGTTCAGAAACTGAATTGTGTGCCAAATTTGACGCGTTTTTTTAAAACTAATGGGTTATCCGCGCTATTCTGTTCATTCTTTATTCCTTGTACACATGATTGGGAATTACGTTGGCTTTTTTGAAAAAGACAACTCCTAGTCTGCGGCTGATCCCGCCTTGATGGACTGCCTTATTTATTCGGCCATACTGTACAAACTGAAGCGACATTCATGAAACATGAGTTAGTGACGCGTAGCTGTACTAAAACATAGCTACGCGGTCACTAAATAGTACTTCATGAATGCACCTTAAATGAAAAATATAGAGAAAGACATAATCCATTCTCAAGTTTGTTAAAAGATTATGAAAAAAAGAAAACCCAGCAACCTTTTGCTGGTCCATGTCGCACGTGTGCACCGCATGCTCAATCAGGTCAACGGGCAACGTTGGATTGGCAGCACACAACGCGTCAACAGTCATCACGTGATTGATTACCTGAAAACAAATTTCACTGTCTTTTCATTTCCATGGTCATAGTGCCGCTGGTGTTGACGTTTGTCAACGTTTTGCGAGGTCACCGCCGAGACTGTTGAGCAAAGCCGCAAATGAAGTAAGTCATTCATGAGTGGGTCGCTGTACCGACATGTTGCACGTTTGGCTTGACACCGAACATGAGCGCACGCACAATCTGCTGCTCGTTGAAGCCCATCGCAGTGGCCGAGTCGAACGTCTGACGTTGCTGCGCGTTCAGTTGAGCAATCCGCTGCGAATGCTGCAATGGAGAAAAACAAGATGAATTGATGAACATGATCAGCTGACGGGTCTCGAGATACAAACAATGCCTGTGCATTACAGAGTCAATTCCAAATGGCGGTGTTTTGTCACAGAACTCTGCAGTGACACACCAGCTTCGATCGATCAGCCTCGATTCTGTTCGCGTTCGATACACCGCCGCCTGACGTTCCGCATTCGCGTTGACTTGAACGAGCGGACGAGGGCTTTGGCTTGAACGCAACCGAATCATAATTAGCGGCGTCGGTTTCAGCGTCATCCAACAGTGACATGTCGAACAGCTTTGAATGGCGATTGAATACGAAATGATTGTCGCAGTTTGATGGCTGATCGCAGAGTTTGCTCAGATCCGGCGAGCTTTTGCTCGGTTTCAACGTATTAAAGTTCAGATCGCAATTAGCTTGACTGGTTCTTGATGCGCTCAACACTGGGAAATTGCTAGGTGCTGTCGTGCCGGTTCGCTTTTGGCGTTGTTCATCGAATGAGACTGACTGTATCGAATGAGTCTGGCTTTGTTTTGCAGTGCCTGGAGCTGGCAGAATCGGTGTGTTCAGTGGAACGTTTGCAGCGTCCGTCAGTGCGGAGCAGCCCGGCGTCACTGCAGGCCAAAACTGAACACTCGGCGACTGTTGTGCTGCGTGCTCTGCTGGCTCAGAGTGTTGTGCTCGCTGTGTGCACGACGACGGGCAACTGCACTCGGACAGCGATGAGTGACGCGCGGGCACCTAAAACGAAACGCAATGTCAAAAACCGGTGGACGGGCAATACCAACTCAAAAACCAGAATTGTGCTGTTTTCTTCAGTATTCAAAATGCCAATACGTCAGAGCCGTCTGATGGCATGATGGGCCACAGAGCGGTCACTGATGCATTACTGAAAGCGGAGTGCTCCCGCAGGCCGGCGCGTGTCCCCGGAGCAACATTTCAGCGACTCCGATTTGAGGTAATCGCTCTGTGGTGCCACTACACCATACATGCACAGGGTCTGATGCAAATCGAGTTCGCTGATCACAGGGGCAGGGCACAGCCCAGCACGGCGCTGCGCCACGCCAGCAAGCGATCACTGTGCAACTCACGGCCGGCGCGTGCGTGTCCGTCGGCGCACTGTCTGTCGCTGGCGCCACCACCACGGAGCAGCGTTGCTCAGCGCTGCAATCGGCCGGCAACGGCGGCAGCAGAATCTGACTGAGCAGCGCGCGCTCGTCCATCGTTTTCATTTGCAGCGCATCAAACGGCGACGCCGCAGTGCTCGGCCGCACAAACTCGTCCCAACTTTGCAGCTGTCTTGACGACGACGACGTCTCGCGACTCGCCTTTCGCCTCGGCGTTGCTGTCGCACTGCTGCTGGTGGCTGCGGCGTGCGTGTCCGTCGTCATTGTGACTGCGCTCGTTTTCAGCGTCCTCAGCACTGGCTCCGGCTGCAGAATGCCATTCTCGGTGGTCGCTCGTGCGGCGTTCTTGTTCGCCCTCGTTTTCTTCGATTCAGTATTGCTAATGTTCGCATTAGTGACTGAATTTTGGTTTTCTAGTGAAACTGCACAATTATCAACCGCTTGTTCTGATGATCTGGCTTCAGGCGTTGCAGATGAACTGGACGCCGATTGCAGCGATTCATTGCTCTGTTTCTGTTCGGATTGCAGTTTCTTTCGCCTCAAGCACTCCTCCAATTCAGCGTGCTTCTTTTGTGCGTCTGCTTCCTTTTGCACACGTATCATGTTGGCCGTGTATGACTGAACGGCGGCATGCTCCACGTCGAAATCGTACTGCAATAAATGGCGCTGTCTTGATCTGCATCATCATCGAACAATTGAAAAAAAAATCACGCATTTAGCTGTTTCAAAAAACTGTTGACACAATTGGTCAAGTCACGCTTTGAACACTTATGAATGCATTGCATCGAGTTAAAAAGAAAAAGTTTGTGAGCTACAAATTCACGAATTGTGCTGCAAAAAGATGACATTCAGACATACTTCATCTTCGAGAGCTTCCAGTGGATATCGAACAACATCGATTCCCCGCACGGGAGCCACAGTGGGCACAGGATAGAAAGCAACGCCGATTTCCATGTTCAAGCAATTGATATAATCTGCAAAGAGACAATACAAATCTCGATTTTCAATACCTAATGTCAAAAACAAAAAAAGGAAAGAGAAGTTCAACAAAAAACGAAACCGAAAAAACGCAGAAGAAACGTTTTCATCAATACATTCTATATTTTTTTGCTCTGTGAAAAAGCTGTAAGAAATCACTGAAATTATTTTGCGCTGAATTTGATGGCCGAAAGTCGGCCGCCGAACAAAACAGTAGCCACTTTTGACCATTTACTTTTATGTGCAGCACTTATTTCCTACATTTTCAGTGTTGTTGACTGACATTTTGAGACAGTTTTATCTGCCAGTTAGACACCAACAGCTTGACTGAGTCAAGAAGGTTGTCAAAAACGCACAGAAGCCGGAGACGTTTCGAAAAAACCCACAAATAATATGACAATAAATTAACTGTAAGCTGCAATTGAGCAATAAAATAAACTTGATTTGAATCGTTAACTCAGTTTTACATCAAAAAGCAAATCAAAGAAAGACAGTCGACCATCATAATATGATAATGATATACCCATGTTTTTTGATATTTGAAATTTTTTTATTTTTATGTTTGATTGATTGATACACCAAAAAATTTACTTGTTGAGATTTCACACAACGACAGCGCCAAACCAACCTGAGTACGCTCGTACATCTCGGGCCATCTGTGATTTTTCGTTGATCACTTCACTCGCTCACAATCCACGCACCCACCGTTCACCACGTCAAACAACAAAAAATTGCATCGAAGAATTTTTATTCATGTCATGTTCATTCCGCTTGTTGTTCACTTCTGTAGTGTAAATTTTTGACTTTCTGCAAATGATGACGACGGTAAAAAATGCAAAAAACTATTCACATGTCTAGGTAGCAGTACCGAAGATGTGGGGGAGGGGGTGGGGCGGGCAGTAACGAAGGCCGAACGAAATTTTCGAGGGGGGTATGGTACCGTGGGGGGGGTGCCGACCAAAAAGTGAGGGGGGAGGTCCAAACGATGGTACCGTTAATTTTTGAAAGTTCAAACCAAATTTTCTTCCCAACTTCTTTGTGTGCTTGGTAAATGTCATTATTTGGTCATTATGACCGACGTACTCCATGTTTTTCGATTTGGATAACTTCTAGAGTCAATTTTTAGCGTTGAAATGACTTAACTGAATTGAAATATCGTTTCAGAAATCGTTTTCTTGCAACTTAGAACACGTTTTTCAGTCGGTAGGCCATGAGATGAACATGATATCTTGTTGATTGGCGTATGTTATAGGTCTACAATGGAGTTGTGCGATATATTGTTAAACAATTGGAGCGGAGATGTTGGTTAATACCACATCACACGACCGTTTTTCAGATACCCGATAACATGGCCACATGTTAAAACTTGCGTGCTGAGCTAAGCTAACGTGTTAAACTTGCGTCTGTCAGTTGCCCGCAACGTGATCGCGAAATCATGGTACGTGTTTTCGATACGATGATTTGAAGAGTGGGCTCTCGCCATGTGGCAGATAGCATAGCTGGTTGAACCTGAAAGTAAGTGTCTTGGGGGGGGGGGGCGACCGGGTCGACAGGGGTTGCCGACTTAGCTACAGCAAACAGGAATTTTTGAACACAGTCTAATTTTGGTAATTTTCTAAAGAGGAACAACTAAGAACGGTTCAATATTCAAGTACACGTCGAAAATTGTCCTGTTTTACTGTTGAAAATGCAACTTTCCCTCTATGAAATGGACATAATTTCAATAAAACACGATTTTCGCTCTTATAGTTTTCCGGATCGTTCTAAAAATAGTCTAGCTGAACTCAGCTCGACGAGACGCTTCGAACGAACCTAACTTGTAAAAAATTTTTTTATCGGCATGCTCATGCTCATGATCCACAACCGGTGGTAGTATCAAAGGAAATTTTTGTTGAACTTTCGAAAAATTGTGCCAAAAATGAGGTTTTCAGAGCATTCTCAGAGCAGTAGCGAAAGCGGGACCTTGGGTGAGGGGTGTTGTTTGCCAAATTTTAGAGGGGGGTGTCAGGTGCCTTCTCGGTGAGGGGGGGTGCACGGGCAGCAAATTTTCCCGTAAAACTACAAAGCTAAACCGGAGCTGGAGCTGATCCCTGATCCCAATGTTTCACCCCTTCAACAAAGCTGGCAATCAAGGCACTTTCACTTTGTTAAAAAGGCTTCACTTAGGATTAGTAGGATTAGGTTTAGGAACCTACAACGACTTCATTGAAACCGAACTAAACAACAAAACAGACTGTAAACTTTGCTTTGGTTTAGTAATGTAGGCAAAGCAAATTTTCCTGAGGGGGTGCACTGGCAGAAAAATTTCGTGAGAGGGGTGCACGGGATCGCACGGGTAATACCAAATTTTTGCCTCAGAAAAACACAGAAATTCTTGTAAAATACAGAATATTTTGTGCAAACAAGCTGCTTGTTTGGTCAGAAACAACAAAATCTATGTAGGGACAGACACAAACGTCAAGAAAAATGCAAAAATTACGGTATTTTTGGAAAAAATTTAGATCAGATTGACCACCGTGAGGGGGGGGGGTGCGATCCCGTGTTTTCTCGCGGCGCGGGGCAGTAATTGCCCGTCTCCGCCGGAGTTTGTTTGGTACCTTCGGGTTTCCGGAACCGGCGCGCGTATAATTAAAATAAAAAAAATAAAATAAATAAGAGGGGTGGGGGGAGTCTAGTACCCGTGTCGAGGTAAAGTGGGGGGAGGGGGTACACGGGTATCTGCCCGTGCACGGGCAGGATTTTCGGCTGAAGGGGCGGCGTGGACCCGCCCAGGCGCCCACCCTCCCGCACTTTCGCTACTGTCTCCTCAGAGCATTTTCGATTTTTTTGAATCGGCATTTTGGTTGTACAGAGTGGTCCAAAAGCAGTGGGTACAACTTTGAATCGCTTGAATGGACCGTTTGAGCTGATAGGTATTTTAGTCGCTTACTTAGGAAGCTCAAACTTAGATCTCCACCAATTTTTAGTCTAAACGAAAGAACATTGCCCTTGTGCGGGAAACGAAACACGAAAGTAAAAAAAACGAATTTTTGCACTTTTAAAAAGAAGCGCCAGGACTAGGAGCTAGGGTTGTTAAAAAACAAAAATCGTCATTTTTGTGTGTTTTTTTAATTTTTTAAATTCAAAAATCAAAGTCAATCAGGGAGTTCGAAGAACCACATATGATATGCAAGCGCCTCCCGAATGACTCCCGTATGGCGGAACTTTGCAGATTTTGTTTTGGTGACCTCATTTACCCCTTTTCCAAACCGCTACCATGCCTCTGCTTGTGTTTTGACCCCCAAAACGTCACTAATTATCCCCAGCTGAAGTGAAAACAAACATACCGGCTTGAAATTCGATCAGTTCTGATGATAACGCAACGACAGGATACGAAACAACAACCAGACAACGTAGCGCTTGCAAACGGAGCAGCTCGGACGCTCAGAATTAAGACTGCGAAACGAATTGTCACCTTACATATCTGCATTGGAAATGGTAAGCCAAGCTTTGGGACGCTCAAAAACTTCATTGCAGAAGTTGTTGAAACCTAGAATCAGTCGGTAAAACGGTCCAAAATCGACTGCTGAAGGTTTTACGAGGTACCTAATATCAAAAAAAAATTGTTGAATTTTCAAAAATTTGTGCCAAAATTGATTAGTTGATTGCTGAACAATTAGCGAACCGAACCGATTGATCGATGGACCTGACCTCTCATGCACTGTGCGCGCGTATCTTGTTTCTGGGAACGGGATTCCATTGAAAATTGTTCAATTCCGTGCTGATTAGAGCAGACAATCATTAACGAATGCGGTTGTGTCGCCAAATGCAGTGCAGGCAGGTGGGCTGTTCACAGGTTTCCAGCAACCAGTTTTCAGATACCAAATAAACTATTTACCAGCATACCGTATTACCCCCATTAAACCCCCCCCCACCATTAATCCCCCCCCCCCACCAATAAACCCCCACCCCCCCGACCAGTTTCCAAATAATCCCCCCCCCACAAATAATCCCCCATGGGGGATTATTGGAGACCTGTTTGAAACACATACCCAGCGAATTCAGTGGCTGGTTGCAGTGAAAATGATGAAATTGTGCTACCAAAGGCCCCAAATGGGTGAGTTTATAGTAATTTCATTACAAAAGGCTGTTATAAAAGGAAATTTCTATGTAGAGTAGAAGTTTCTGCGACTTTCTTGCCTGCCATGCAAGGTATTTTTGCCATTTTTCAACAAACCCTAGAATTTTTTTGTAAATAAACCCCCCCCCCACAATAATCCCCCCCACCAATAAACCCCCCACCCCTAAAAGTCGCTGACGTATTAATCCCCCATGGGGTTTGTTGGGGGTAATACGGTACGTAACTGGTTAATCGGAGTTTCGATTGCGAATTTTTAATGAGGTACGTGTACGTGACACCAGCTCACTGATTGCTGCGCAATGAATGAATATCGCCATATCGAAATGAATGCAAATTTAGCAGTCTCAGAGTTCTACCCATTGCAGTCTGTGAGTTCCAAACTGTTGGGTTTTCACGTTTTGCTCGTGTTCTTGATTTTGGATATTTTTGTATTAGTTTGTTGAACGTCATGAAGAAGTCAACGTGTTTGTTCATGCATTTTCTGGTTGCTAGTGCACTTTCACAAATAATTTCTGGAGGAATTTGGCCGTCAGAAAATATCCGTTTGTCTGGTTCTCTTTGAAATTTCGCTCTAAAAACAGTCTTTAAAATTTCTCTAATTTTTCTGTTTATTTCTCTGTGATGCTGCCGTGCTTCACAAAACCGTCTGTTTTCAGTGTACGAGCTCAAGATGCGTACGACGATGTTACAACAGGAGTATGCAAGTGATGCTTGTGCAATTAATGGTAAACATGTTGCCTGAAGTCAGGTATATCAAATGACTTTTTGAGGCAACTGGGCACATCGCACACATTTTCAGACGTCGTTCGTTTTGGCGGTCTCTGTGAAGATCAAAACACTCATGGCATGAGATGGTATTGCAATCACCAGTGTCAACAAGTGCTACAGTTCTTAATATTTGAAATTTTCTAAGCATGGTCCTGTGTTTTACGACATGTTTTTTTTGTTTTCAGGCATGTCCAAGGAGTCCCACGGTTCCGCCATCCACGTCTAAGTTTGTCTACATTGAATGCGCTTATTCGATGTTGAACGTGTTCTATGCGCTGTGTCTAGCACAGAGTGTGGACGCATTCGAAATGAAATGCATTTGCTACGACGAAGATGGCCAGAGGTCAGCGCTTTTTATCAGACGTTATTTGAAGATCATAATTTTACATCTAATAGTAGCTAAAAACCTACAAACGTTTTAGATGCGAACGACCAAAAAATCAGTTGCGTGATGTTGAAGAAGAGTTTCAGCTTTGGTGCACAGGTTTGCGTTGCTGAGAATGTTTATATACAAGTGTAAAAGCAAATCATGCATAGCGGTTTCTTCAAGTCTGAAAAAAATTGACTTCCTGTAGATCTGTGTCCGACTAACGATGCCAGCTGCAGTTTTCCACTGTTTCAAGAAAGCGCCTGGACGTTTGAACTGCAGCACACATTTCAAACTGTGCCAACGCCGGGAGTATGTGAAGCGCAATACGAAATGCTGCGTATGTGGTGATGATGTTCAGCCATGTTTTAAAATAATGTTGGGGGAGTTCGCTAACGCGCCTCCCACGACAAATATGATTTGATTATTGGCATTTTGTTTGATACACATGGCATGGACATTCCAGTATCGAATGTCCAATTCGGTGGACTGTGCTCAAACGAACTGGTGCAAACCGATCCGGCACTTCATGCGATACGCACTGCTTGTGCCCAAAAATGTTGGCGCAAGGAAGCATTCGATTGTCAAGGCGACCACTTTGCGAAACCGGTCGCTATCGGTTGTACGAAGCTCATGAAGCACAATGAAGAGCTGTCGAAACAAGACGTTACGATGCCTTCGCAAATCAAATTCACATGCCACTGTGCCTACGATAACTTTCAGTAATTGCAGTTTTTTCTTTTTGTCGAACATCATTACGTTGTTTCTTTTGCTTGGTTTTTAGATTGTGCGAAATCGCGGACAACAATTTGGAGGACGTCGTAAGATTGGTGTCGAGTTCACCAGCCTGTGACGACGGTGGTGGGTGAGAGCGCCTTGTTGCAGTAAACAAAGTCAATCATACTGTACTCAAATGAAGTCAACCTTACTTGGTGATTCATACTGTAACACAATAATTGCTCAAATTCACCGTGCACTGCGCATTGTTGCAGCAACATCCGCTACGGCTGTACTGATTGTGACCGCAAACTTCAACCAGTGGCTGACGATTGAAACGATCGATGAACTGGCACCGCCGACCATAAGAATGACGCCATTATGGCTGCCTTGGTCCGTGCCAATGTGGACACCGCAAGTGTTGTATTTGGAGAACACAGCGCAGCTTCTGTTCATTGGTGACGTGCAAGATGTCATGGAACGTGACAAAGGTGGGCTTGTTAAAATGCACTTTTTGGGTGCGCATGCTGAAAAACCTCAATTGTTTGCAGTTATTGCAGTGTACAGCATGGCCTAATAAATAAAACAGTCCTTGTGTTCTCGATCAAGGCGGGGTCCATCGCAGACTTGGAGTTGTCTTTCCAGACAGATCATTTCCAATCGCCTGTGCAAAGGAGAAAGGATAAACAGAATAGCGCGAAGAATCAATTGATTAAAAAACAATAGTCCAATTTGACGCACAACTGAACGTATTTTTTCTGTCAAGCAAATTTCGCGCGCTACACGTACTTGCACCCTGAAAAAAGCTGCCATGTTTACTCGGCCGTTCTGTAGCTTTTAGTTAGCTCTATTTCTGATCCGCACAAGTCACATTTTTGTACAGTCAGTAAAAAAATTGCACTTGCAAAAAATCGCAAAAATTCAAGTTTTTTTTTCTATTTGCGCACCGCGCCCTGAAAGTGACCTTTGGGATTATTGTGGTGGCTCAATTCACAAACTCGAAGCGCTTTGATTAGTAGAATGTCTCCTATCCCGACAACATTTGATTATAGAGTTTTCAATCCCCCCAAATTTTGCCGGTCCCTCCTGTTGCGTGCAAACGATGGTAGCAAGGTGAGACGATTAGCTGTTTTGAATGTTTGCAACATTTCTGTGTACGCTGATTGTGTTGTTCAGGTGTGCAACTGTTCGATGCGGCCACGGGAGAATGGACGTACATTCAGCCATCGGAGTTGAACCGCTATCGATCGCAGGCGCTGTGGTTTGCAGAGCGCAGTGTGCTGCTGCTGTGTGGCTGTGTCACGCTGGCACACGCACGATGCAGCAACACATGCGACATGCTGCTCATTGATGACAACGCGTCCACCAACCAGTGGATGACCGTCGATGTGCCCATTGATGTTTGCCTCAGCAACAACGTCGCCGTCGCACATAACGTGAACAAAATGCTGTTTGTTGACTTTTTTCAAACGACAACACAACAGACATTAGTAACAATTTCCCGCAGTTTGCTACTATAAATCGCAGCAAATAAAATACGTTCATTGTTAGGGTGATGCGTATGTTATGGGCGGCATGTGTGCTGGCTGGCGATCGGCGCATCGGTGAGATTATGATGCCAGATTATGTTTGTTTGCAGAAATTGATTGACTGAATTAGTTAAGCGGCATTCATGAAACAATATTTAATGACCGCGTAGCTATGTTTTATGTTTTAATACTGCTTCATGAATGCACCTAATGGAAAAACCCGTTCTGGACTGCGTCTTCTCAGAAACGAATATTTCCTTAGGTACAACTTTGCAACAAACCAGTGGACACGTGTTCCCGATTTGAACGAGCCTCGCATGGACGCAGCGGCCACGTCGGATGGCGAGTTCATCTATGTCTGTGGGGGTGTGTGTCGCTGAAAACAACTGGCTCTCAATAACTTTGATTCTTTTTCGGCTTTCTCCTTCTATTTTGCATTCGTTTGCAGGTCAAACAGGCTCCGGGTTGACCACAACATGCGAACGCTCGTCCAACCCAGATGCTGGATGGGAATACATGCCGGATATGCCAGGGCCTGCCAGATTCAACTTTCAACTGGTATCAATTTTTGCAGCCAATCAATCTGTGCGCCTTATTTTCCAACGTTTATTGCGTTTGACCAAGAACACTTTAACGTGCAGGTGTCGGTTGGATTCAAGAAACTGCTGGCAATGGGCGGTCAACATGACGAGCGAGACTTTTGGTGTTACTTTTTCGGCTGCTCCATGCAGCTGGATCGGATCGACTATTTCGATGGCAACTACTGGCAAGACTGGGATGTCCGTTTAAGAAACCCGACCAGTGCACTGGCTGCCGTTAGCATTCCGCTTACTCCAGACGTTCGACAACACTTTGAACAGTATCTCGAGGGTGAGTTTTATCGAGTATAGACGGCAAGCAAGCCCCATGGTGTGAAAGTGATGTTCAATTTTATTGTTTTCCTGAGTAGAAACTGGGCGCAAAACATGTTTAAAATCAGTTATTTTTTTACAACTGAGTGATGACTGATCAGTACACAAAAATTGCACCAAAAGTGCTTGCCCGTATAATACTGTTTAACAATAATAACAAACAACAACAACAAACGATAACAACAAAACCAGCGAAACAAACCCCAAGCACCAGTTGCGAACGTTCCAACAGCTTTTTTTAGTCTCTCCTTCCACAGCAAATGAATCTGTCTTGCTTTTTACTGAACAAACAGCTGGTATGCGTGATGGAGGAGTTCAACAACGATGATTTTCGTCGTTGCTCGCATTTTTGAGCGGCGAAGGGGCTGCACGGCGATGGGTATGGATGCAGCGGCCGGTAGTCAGACTGGTTGGAGCAATCTGAAATCTTTGAACTCAGTTCAGAAAAGATCGAATAGAAAGTATAACACACTCACCAGCAGCGTCACCGGTACTGGCATCGAATTCGGTGGCAGTTATGCTGTCTGATTTATTGTCACTGCTTTTACGCGCTTGACTCTTCTGTGAAAGCGTCGTGCAACAAATGAACTGATTGTCAGCGTTTGTATAGAGACAAGCCGAACTGGCTGGACACGCCTGCAATAGGTTGTTCAAAGTGTTGAAATGCACACTATCCAAGCGTTTCCTTAGTTTGTACAGTTGCATCGAATCCAACCTGTGGGGTGCCAAGCAGTGCACTAGGGCTGCACGGTCGATAAGTGCCACGGTCGCCGTACAGTGGCAATAAGCCAGCCGGTTGTGGTGGACAGATGTCTGGTAGCAAAAGGACACAAATAGAAAATTAAGAAAAAACCTGGAAAAATCGAAACAGAAACTGACTTGGTTTGAGCTGGGTCGACGTCGCCCCACAACAGACGTATCTTCCGAGCACTTCCGCGTACTGACAAAAGTTGTTCTCACCACAGTCGGCGCCCGTTCCCGATGGGCTGCAGAAGCGATACAACTGGCCGGCGTCGCCACTGACTGGCTTCAGTTTGGGTGGACAAACTGCAATTTACCAACGGTGCACGTCTAACAGCAGTTTGCATTTACGAGGTTTATTACTGTAAAGTCTTGCATTTAAGGTTCCTCCCACTTATAAGACCCCCACCCAAAAGTGGGCGGAGTGTCACATGGCGGGAAACAAAAAAAACTCAAAATTTTGACTTGGTCGAAATCCCGCTCCGTTTATAAGACCCGGAAGTCCTAATCTTTGCTTTATAAGACCTCCTCCCGCTTATACGGTTGTCACACAAAATTCCGCTTTTTTCAGAAATTTTTGATTTTCAAATTTATATAAGGAGACCTTATATGCAAGACTTTACGGTACTTGACCACGTTGTGACTGTCAACATGTTCTTGTTTCAAGTCTGGAAGCGTACAGTCAGTTGCGCAACCAGATTCCAATCATCACCAACTGTCTTGTCGCTCAATCTGGCTGGCTTCTTCGCAGCAGAAGAAAGAGTTGGTTGAGCTGCTCGTTGAGTACCAGCAGAAGTAACCGGCCGGACAAGAGCCAGGCAGGTTGGGCGTGCACTGTCGCGGCTGCAGCGTCACCGAGCTCACGAATGGGCGGCTGTTGGCAGGGCACAAAGCTGCACAAAATAATGCAGCACATAAAGCGACTAGTCATTCCTGTGCGGACGCACTTTCGCGTTCTATTTCAAAGCTGTCCTTCCGTGTCACCAACCTTTGTAATCATTCGGTGTTCCACAGCAAACGTTTTGTTCAAGCAGTTCACTATTCAAACAGCGATAGTCTGTAGGACAGCCGTTGCTGGCAGCCCCGACAGCGCCGATTCGAGTGCACGCTGTCAGTTGGCCGCCTTGTTGACTGAAGAACACCATCTCACCGCTCGGGCAGGCTAAAAAAAGCGCAGAAACACTGCATTCGTGTTTTTAAAAAAGGATTTTTTTATTCCCAGTTTTTGCATTGACCGATATTATAACAATTGTATAACTGACCTGCCGAGAGACAGTAATTCTGGCACTGCGCTTTCGTCGGGAAATTGTTTCGATTGCCCGCACAGCCGTTGTATGTGAACTCCTCGCAGGTTTTCGAGTTGCCGTTGAAGAAGTACCGCGGTATGGTCGTGGCCGTGCAGCGTGTTCCGTAGTCTTTGTACTGACTGCACACGTATGCTGCAACGTTTCATTGTTTCTTCACGCTGTTCTGTTTTATTTTTTCGTCACCTTTGGGGAAGTGCACAAAGAGAAGCAAGTTGCATCTGGGCACACAGCCATCAGCGATGCACTGGCTGTCTTTATTGCGACGTGTAGCGTCAGCCAGCAGCCACCACCAAGCAACAGATTGCACACGTACTTTTGGTGGGGCAGCAACGACTCTCGGCTCGAACGCCCATCTGCGTTTGGACGCTGATCGCCGTGCAGAAATGTGTCGCCGGGCACTGCTCGTCGCTGCTGCACGAATGGTCGACGCCGTTCGATTCCGTGTACGGACGACCTCCATCCGGACAGGCTGTGCGATGCAAGGAAACCATGTGATCCACAGGCTCATCGGTTTGTTATCTCACCCACCCGTGCCACGGTGCGGTGCAGTGCAACGTGGTGAATGTGTGGCCGTGTGCTGAAGATTTGCGCAAATCTAAAAAACCGCGTCCTGACCTCACGGCGGCAGATTCACCACGTTCCACCCGTACCGTCGCACACCGGTGGCCATCGCATAAACGAACTTACAACGGCGCTCTTTACTTTTACGTGGCCCAACGCAAAATGAATGGCCCATCGCAAAATGAGTGGCCCATCGCAAAATGAATGGCCCATCGCAAAATGAGTGGCCCATCGCAAAATGAATGGCCCGTCGCAAAATGAGTGGCCCATCGCAAAATGAGTAGGTTCCAAATCCTAAACCTAATCCTAATCATAAGCGAAGCCTTTTGGTTAAAGTGAAAATGTTGCTTGCAATGAGTCATTGTAGGTTCCTAATCCTAAACCTAAGCCAAGCCTTTTTGATAAGGTGAAATTGATCATTTTCACCTTATCAAAAAGGTTTGGCTTAGGATTAGGTTCAGGAACCTACGACTCATTGCAAGCAACATTTTTCACCTTATCCAAAAGGCTTGGCTTTGGATTAGGAACCTACAACGACTCATTGCAAGCAACCTCAGATCAAAAATCACTTTTAAGAATGTATACAAATCGTTGGGCCATTCATTTTGTGTTGGGCCACATATTTTGTGTAGGGCCATTCATTTTGCGATGGGCCATTCATTTTGCGATGGGCCATTCATTTTGTCTTGGGCCACGCATTAGTAAAGAGCGCCCTTACTGTACTCACCACCCATGGCGCAATAATCGTTACAATCTGACTGTGTCGCGAAATTGTTGCTGTTCCCGTCGCAGCCTTTGTAATCAAACGTCTGGCATTTGCGAGTGGTCGAGTCGTAGTGCCACCGGGTCACTGTTGGGCCGCACTCCCGGCCGGCGTGGCTGTTTAGTGAGCAGGTGTACGCTGAAGAAACGCAAACACACCAAAGTTTAAGTTAATTTCAAGACGTTCGAGACGCAATTCAACTCATTTTTTGTTCAAAAGAGTTATAACAAACTTTTTCCACCAGTTTCAATGACGCCCGAACGAATCTATAACTGAAACAACAAAAATGATAGTATTCACCCTGATTAGGGCAGCATCCGTACGTGTCGCCGTCGTAGAAGCAATAATAATTGGAGGGACACGGCGAAATGACGCCCGTCGATCCGCCGCACACGATGTAATTGGCGTTCGCGTCTGTCAGCGCTTTGCCTTGGATGCAGCGGGGTTCAACTGAAAAGCGTGAAATAAAAATACATACTCATTATCGTGCTTTAGGACAGAAAAGGCAACGGAACGCACCTTTGACGTCCTTGCAGAACGACTGACAATCGTTGTATTCAGCGAAGTTGTTCGCATTGCCCTGACAGCCACTGTACGAGAACTCCTCGCAGTTGCCAGTGACCGCATTGAACCACCAGCGAGTGCTGAACGCACCACAGCTGCCGACCGACTGTGACAGCTTGCAGACAAACTCTGGAGAAAATAGCTGCAGACATCATTACGCGAAAGCAATTCAATCGAATAGTCAGTCGGTGGGTGAATTGTGAATTGAATGGAAAACAACAGAAAACCAGTTCTAAACGCAACGCAGCTAACGTGGTCGTGGACAACAGAGGTTACTCTTGCACTGGTGCGTTGTCGGACAACGCCCGTCACTGCTGCACCGGACGTTCTGTACTCCAGTCGAGTCTTTCAGTGGCAGGCCCGCTTTGCAAACCGCTGCAGTAAAACTGAATGTAAATGAATTGAGGTCTAGTTGTAAAAAATGGAAAAACAAACGAACTAACTTCTCGAGCAATACAGTTCGCAGTCATTCTCGGACATGAAGTTGTTGAAGTTGCCAGCCTGTCCGTAGTAGGTAAATGGACGGCAACGACTGGCGGTGCGGTCGTAGTAGAAACGGGCGTACGTCTCCGAAGTGGCACCGCTCTTTTGACCCGGATCGTACTGCGTGATTGGGGCCAGCTCGAGAAAACGATACACAATGCCGCCCGCTTGTGAACAGATGTAATCTGCAACGGAGAAAATGCTATTGAAGAAAAGTCTCAAAACGTAAACGTTGGTTAATAAAAAGGCGGCAGAAAAAACTATTGCACTAACCAACGGTAGGGCAACAGAAATTTCTGGTTCCAATTGCTTGACACTCATATTTGAGACCACACGTTGTTGCAGAACCTGTGGATCCAGAATCACACGACTTTGGGCCAGCCATCATCAAGCCACTCTCTGTTGAAAGGCCAGGGTCTGCTTCGGCTGAATAGTCCGGTCGACCTCGTTCACAAGCTGAAGAGATTGAACAGACGAAAAAAGTAACATTTTTTGTGAATCATAAACATTTATTTTTGAATGCAATTTCTTTAACTATTTGGCTTTGTAGTCTTGTTCCCCGCGCCCTTTCGCATGTTCACCTTGTGTGCAATAACTCTCGCAGTGTTCTTTCGTTTCAAAATTGTTGGCGTTTCCCTTTGCACCCCTGTAGTTGAACGTTTTGCATTCACCGGTGACCGTGTTGTGGTAGTAGCGTTGTATGGTTGCTCCACCCCCTTTCGGAAACTGTCCTTCTTCGTACGGCTGTGTGCAGGCAAACGCTGAAAGCGACGTTTATAAGCTTTTAAAATTACACAAAAAGGTAAGCAAAAAACCAATCAAGGATAACGTGAATTGTGATAATGACAACAGAAATTCAAAAGTTCAGTTTTATGCTAAAAATTATGCAACGGGCAATTTACCTAGATTTTAAAATTAAAAATTTCAAAGTTTTCCAACCGCGTGAAGGACAACAGAAGTTTGTCTGAACGTCCGAGCACTGTGCGTCCCGGCAGATGCAATCGTACGTGTACGGACAGCCGTAGCCGTTGGTCACGAGACAAAAGTTTTGCACGTTGCCGTCACTGTATTTCAACTTTGTCTCTTCACCGTTTATTGGGCAGCCGCCTGAAATTGAAAAAATGCTATCATCACCTTTTTTAATGTTCGTAAGTTTACCGCATCAGCTTACGGTTGGGGAATTACCAGCTTGTCAAATATTAGCAGACACCGTTGAAACTCAGCAGAACTTGAGTAGAAATACATGTAGGCAATAACAACAAAAAGCCAACGCGATCCAAAACGAAGTGCGATGTTTGGATCAACGAACATAAATACCGTATTTTTTTAGCAAAGACAGAAACTACATAAAATTGATGTTCAGCGTTTTTACTGCTTGCACGCACCGTAATTGATGCAGACGAGTCCGTCGGGCGTGGGAAACGGGTCCTGGTTGTTCGCACATCGACACGTGCCACTGGAGCAGTAGGAGCCCGGCCAGACGGCGCTGCACTGGCGCTCCTCGGAACAGCCGGCTTCACCCGGGTTGATCTCTGAATGAAGCGTTTGTTTATTTTTGGAAACGAAATGAAGCAACCCGGTCAGAATTTCATCAACTAAGGACAAAACGCGTTTAACTGCGCTTGAACCCATCCATGCGCATAGTTTTTGCGCTTTTCACTGATTGCACTCAGCAACAATGTTGCATGTTCTGCGAACGGACTTCTCCAGCAGTATCCGTCGATGTCAACGTAGCTCGTGAGACAGGCGCACCGTTTGTTGCTGGCGCAGTAGCTGCCGCTGCCACATTCCGTGCTCTCGCCACACTCGCGGCCGACCGTTTGCTGCTGCCCGTTGGAAATGCACGCCGCGTCCAGCAGCAGCAGCAACGTGAGACACACTGGAAACGCCACTGGCTTCGGTGGAGGAAACTGAAGGCATACACGTCGAGACTGGTCGTTTTGGGCAAGACACCCGACTCACCGCTGCGGCACTGTCGGTTGAGTCGAAAGTCGCTGGCGGTTGTTTGGATCGTTTGGAGCAGAGTGACAGTGAACATCGCAGAATGAAAGAAACAATTTGCAACAACACGTGAAACTGCTGAAAACGAGTGCGTTTAGGCAATTGAAAGGCAAGTAAAAAATTAGTAAACGACTCAGTAATGTCATCGCTGGATGGATGACCGTTGTACGTTTCGCAAGCATAATTTTGCTATCAAATAGTGTGGGTGTGTCCGGAACAGTGTAGGAGTCAACCAGTCAACCGATTTGCACTACTAACGACACTCAAATCGACAGCTTTTGCAACAACGCTTCAGCACCTGAATAAACTGGTCACAAACGCTGTCACATGTCTGAACTTGCGCTTTTTGAAGTTTTCGCAGAACAAAAATTACATATGTACACTGTAGATACGTTGAATCAGTGACAGATTTACTGATCTGCAGTGTGCTACAGAAATCAGCAATGAAATTGCTACCGGTATATTTTGTGATGTGCATTGGTTAACAAACATCCGCACGTCACAGCCGTTTGCATTATCTCTGTGTGTCTTTTGCAGCTTACAATCGCCGCTACAAAGCGCTTTCATCATTCAGTAGCTGACGCATCAACTAGCAGGAAGTGTGTGTCTGTGTGCGCAAATACGGCCCGAACTTTTTTATGCGATAAATGAAAACAATTTTTGATTTTGCGCTGATTGACAATACGATTTCTTTGCTTTTGTAAACGTTTTGATTGTTTGTGAGAACTGTTTTTGTGCGCTGTTTTTTCGCGCATCTGGTCTGATGAAATTTTATGGAATCGACGTCGTCACCTCTTCAAATGACAAAAAGCCGCCTCATAAACTTCAAAACAAATGCACGTTTATTGTGATCGTTATTTAAAATTTCACACTTTAGAATTATCTGTAAACATCATATTATGGATCTGAAAGTAAGAATAAAAACACACTGACTGGAAGACGCAATGGAAGAAGCTAGCCTTGAAAAACTGAGAATTCGACTGTTAGAATTAGCTGAGCACTTAGATTATCCAATCCTAGATTGTATAAAAATCGTTAACTGAGTGGTAGATTAATATGCTGACGTTGGATAACAACGCACATTTGGTGAAACTAACCTGAATGAAACTAATGATACAACAAGTATTGAAACAATCAAAAGCACCGAATTATGAGAAGTACGTGTCCATTAACATTGTATTGTACAACATAGTTGTTACAGCAGATTGCACAGTTTCAAATCAAAAAACGCCAATCTTTGGAATACCCTGAAATCAGATCAATCAATTCACTCGGAATGCTGATGCTGGTCAGCGCCAGCCGCACGCGAGGTATCGTCAGAGTCTGACTCCAGCATCATCTGCTGCTCGTCATCGTGCTCTTCAATGTCATCATCATCCTCCCCAACTTCATTCTCATCGTTTTCACCGATCGGCATCTCATCAACGAAGCCTTCATCAATCAAATTGTCCCTGTTCTTATTCGCACCTCCAAATAAGCAATGCCAAGTGTCGTGCACAATTCTGAACACGACGAACAGCAGCAGCCAGAGAGCGGCCTCGAAAAGCCTTCCGATCACGTAGATCAACGGTAAAACAACGCACACAACGAACGCAATCAGATAGCCTGACGGCGTGTATTCGTAGCCGTCCAACATTGTCACGTCTGATTCGGCTGTAATGATTCACCAATTTTCGCGAATCAAAAAGTGCACACGGATTACAGTGGCGGGCGCAGCACGTTCGCTCAAGTGCAGCTGGTCAGTGTGTCGAATCAGTGCTCGTGCTACAGCACCGTAGACAAGGCACGGAATGCCTGCAACATGCTAATGTTCTGACAACAGATTTCCTTTATATTCCGTATTACCTCTAATAAACCCCCATGGGGGTTTATTTCTTCAGCGACTTCTGGGGGTGGGGGTTTATTTTTGGGGGGGGGCTTTATTTTTTTGGGGGGGGGTTTATTTGGAAACCATTTTTAGGAGTGAGCAAAATGGCAAAAATACCTTCCATGGCAGGAAGGAAGTCGCAGAAACTTCTACTCTACATAGAAATTTCCTTTTACAACAGCCTTTTGTAATGAAATTACCATTAACTCATCCATTTGGGGCCTTTGGTAGCACAATTTCATCATCTTCACTGCAACCAGCCACTGAATTCGCTGGGTATGTGTTTCAAACAGGTTTCAATAATCCCCCATGGGGGATTATTTTTGGGGGGGGGATTATTTGGAAACTTGTCGAGGGGGTGGGGGTTTATTTTTGGGGGGGTTTAATTTTTTGGGGGGGGGGGTTTAATAGAGGTAATACGGTTGTTGCATTTGACTACCGTGTAGTACTGACTCAACGCACGCCAGAAACTTGGTTTCATGTTGCCGCTGCAGTTCCAAAACTGCTGGAGGAGACGTGAGAGTCTTTCTTTGAGATACATACAAGACATTTGCTATCTTCACTCGCCGCATCAAGCATGGCACAAATTTCCATTTCTACACATCTGCAATCGCATGCAAGTCGCAAAACGAAAGAAAAAAGATGACAACGATCGATTTTGTATTTTGCTGTTGGACTTGTCAAACTACTCGTCACGCCCAGCTCCCGAGAACACACTCACCCAAGTTCACCAGTTTCAGCACGTTGAAGAATCCGTTCAACAGTCGCAGGTCACACGGCGGCAGCAGAGTGCAGTGATACTTGATGTAAGGGTAGCAGCCGGTGCGCACGATCTGCACGAGTGTAGATTTTGAATGAACAGCCCTGGTGAACGCGCAATCAGCGGCACAGACGGTGGGGGGGGGTGTGGCGCCAGTCGCACCAGGCGGGCGCACCACGTTCGCTTGCAGCACGGTGACCACCAGAACTTGTTGTTGTTGCGATGTCTTTATTATTACTTTATTACAAAACCGCGTTTCGCACCATCACCCCAGGCGACCAGCAAGCACACCTGGTAATTACGATCGTGAACGGCCAGGTCGAAATTCGACCGTCCGAAGTGTTCGTCCTGCACCTGGCGGTATTCGAGAAAGAACGACGACCACGCGGGGAACTGGCGACTCTTCAAATATTCAGCGACCACTTGCGATGCGGTGGGGCGTGCACGGTACGCTGCACTGATGCCTCGAACGCAGTGGTAGATGGGGCGTAGCAACATGAAACGCAACTGCTACTGGGTTGCCACACCAACACTCATGTGAACATCGAGATCTGCGACAAACAACAAAACTGACTGGACATGATTTGTTTCAGATTTTTCTTGAAAATATTGTTACGGATTACAAACCCAACAGTTTGCTCAAAAGACCGATCGAGTTTTCATTTTATTTTTTATTTCTTTGTATTTTCTCATTTTCTTTTTTTCACGTATGAACATATTTTTCGGGAACAAACAAAGAATAAAGTGAAACGGTCACAGTAGCGATCGAAATGTACAATGCAGAATATGGTACATAAGTAGAAAAATACTGCGTCAAAAAGTTGTGTCTTGGAAAAGCACCCAACCCATGTGTAATGTGTGTACTTTGAAATATCTGCAAAATGGCAATATTGAAGCTTGCATGAAACGTATTACGTTGTAATTGCTCAGATTGTTAAGAAAATGTGAATTAAGACAAAAACTTGAAGGCAACAGGCTGAAGCGCAATTCATACTTTAACCGTTTTTAGACACAATAAAATCTTACAAAAATTTCCGAATTCACATATCAACACAGTTTCTGAGCGTTCCACAAACAAAATGACAGCTAGAAAATCTTCAAAATCAACTTTGCCGATAAATACAGACACTAAATAACTACTAATCACACGACGACGCATTCAGGTTATAATAAGATAAATGCGCTATCGTTATTTGAAATATGCAAAACTTGAAGTGACTGGGGAGGGACGGTAGAACCATAAGTAAACTTGGTTATGAATTCGGTTCGGTTGATTGCATTTCAGTTTAGCGTTGCTAAAATCAAAACAATACAGAAATAAATAACAAGCAGTGTAACACAACATAACATGACAACAAAGCTGGTGGTATTCGTCCGATGACAATGCAAGTTTCATGGTTCATTTGGCACTATTCTGGCAATCAATTTTCCTTCGTACAATGGCAACTGTGCGTCATCGTCGTTGATTTCCATCTGTATGACACCATCAGACTCTGTGAATCCGCTGTCGATACACTTGAAGAAGTACCTGTGAACGCAGAACAATAACAATACGACAACGAACAATAATTGCAAGTTGTGCACACGTGAAACAGTATGCACTTCAGGGAGGAAGCTAAACGCAGAGGTTACAATCCAGTTGAGAAACTGGCTTGGCTACGTAGTGCTGAATTACCCAACCAAGGTGTCACGCCAATCAGCGACAACCCAGTGATGCACCCAAAACGGGCCGACCGACCGATAGGCAGGTTTCTTGGAGAGCTGTTTCAGGACGATCTGCTTGAACTGGCGCAGCGTGATCGTGCGCTCCATGAACGTCGACACGAGATAAGGCACATCGTCGTTCGGCAGGTAGTAGTAGATGGGCAGGTACTCCGTGGACGAGCACGCCACCGCTGCGGGCTTGCTGGCACCGGCCAGTGTTGGCTGTTTGCTCGGTGCTGCACCTGCTGCCGTCGTCACTCCACCGCCAATGTCCAACGAACGGCGTGCACGTCTTCTGAAACGATAAAATTGGAGAAAAAAATCAAAAAAAATCAGAAAACTGTAAAACGTGGCAATTGAACGTCTGGCACGTTGACTGGCTACACCGGCCTGGTTGGACCAATCACAGAACACAGATTCAAAAGCAGCCAGTCAGTCTGCACGACTGTAAATGCAAAGTGGATGCGATCATTCGCCACTCACGGCAACGAATTGCTGTCGACTGTTTTCGCGGACGTTCGCTGCGTTTTGTGAGCGCCGGTGCGTGCGTGCGACACAGCCGGTGAGCCAGAGACGGCGAGCACTGGCGCCAGTCGCCTTGCTTGGTTGCGATCACCATCGAACGCAGCCGCTGCGCCGCTGACGGAGGACGACGCGCCGTGGTGCCGGCTGAAATGCAAACGACTGCAGTGCTCTCGAATCAACCGCGCTGCGTTCACGTTGTTCCCGGGCAGCATCACGTGCACACAGGGTGTGTCCCCTGCTCATATCAGTGATGTGCGCGCCTCTCAGAACGAATGCAAAACGCCAGTTCCGTTGTTGCCGCTACTAGCCAGTAATCACAATGAAACTAGCTTCTCCAAGCTCACCCGTCGACGGCGGACGAAAAGAAGGCGCTGACTTGCGAGGCGCCACTGGAGCCGCCACTTTCGATGCCGCTGGTGTCCGACATGGTCATGCCTGAGCGGTGGTGCTGGTGGTAGCCGGCTGGCACTTTGCTGGCAGACGCTGCATGTGGCGCCTGCGAAGGGCACGCACTCGCCACTGGCATTGACGTTGACGTTGGCGTGCACGCGACCACGCGACGCTCCACTGCTGAAAACGAACACAACAATCAACAGGCAACTTTTGCATATGCCACTCTCGCTCTTACGACACAACGTGCAGCTCAGCCTCAACTCAATAGACACTAGGTGATTTTCTCAACGTCAACGTTCTTATTTCTTTCGTGGCACGCTCCAATAACACTGTATGACCAGTCTGCCATTCGTAACACCGCTGGCGCAAGCGAACGCGTGCAACTCACGGCCAGCAGGCGTTTGAATGAGCATCGACGTGGGCGCCGGGTAGCTGGCGTCCATTCGAACGGCCGATGGCGGCTTGGCGCCAAATGGCATGCCGACCGGTGTGGTGCGTGACTTTGGCATGATGGTGCCCGGCAGTGAGCCAGTTGAGCTGGCCGCAGGCTGCTGGCATAAATGCGCCGCGTGCATGGCCATTGGCGAGGCGACGTACGGCACTCGCAGCATCGGCACACGGCGGTCGGGCGAATGTGAGCCTGCAACAATGGCGACATTGGCGGTGCTGCGACTGCCAGAGGCAACACGATGCAAACTGTCACACAGAGTCGGCCAACATAAAGTGCACGTCTGACGGCAGCGCATCTGCTTACCGCATCACTGCGTGGTCAACACAGTGCACAATCTTCAGACGAACATTCAAACACGCCTAGAAATCTTGGCATGGGTTTTTCATGATTCCATTCCTTTCTGTTGATCAACTCGCTCTCAGCACCAATCAACTTGCTCACATGCACCCCTACGCAGTCTGTCCTGTCGTGCACTGCTCAACACACCAGGCGATCTCTTTTTCACGTTCGCGACCAAGGCAGCCGGATGCGCAGACCAGGCAGGCGAGCGCACAGCGCCGGGCGACTGATTCTTGGAGTCATTCCAGCCGATCTTGCCCATGTGATCCTCGAGGATTGTGTCGTGGTCGTCGATCTCGACCGTCATCGCTGCCTCGGTCACCGCCACCGTCTCGGAGTAGTGACGACTGAAAATGCAGAAACAGATTAGCTTGCACATGAATAAGTTCACTAATCCGTAAGCAGTGGCGTGCATTTTGTGAACCAACCCCCTTGTGGGTGGGCATAACACACTGTGTCAAATCAGTAAATACACTTCGAGCAATTAGCATGAAATGCTACAATTACTGCAGTGAACTGGAAAACAAATGCATTTTGAATTTGACGTGCTGATTGGCTGCATCGAGCTGGTAAGGCGAATAAAAGCACCCATCAATTGACTGCCTATGATTTACAGCAGTTTAAAAGCGCAGCAAAGCAACAATGTGCGAAACACAGCATGCGCACCTGAAATCCTCGACGGCTTTGCGCGGCGCCGCCGGATTGCTGAGGTCAGCCTGCGACAACTGCCTGATGCACTCGTTCAGTTTGTCTTCGTTGTCGCGTTCCAGTTTGATTTTGTTCAGTTTTTCACAGACGATGCGCACAAACTCGGCGCGCTGTGCCTCGTCGCCGTCGCCGCATTTTATGCTCGGCTTCGCCACGGTCGGACGCTCGGTACGCTGCAACATGCGAACACAATCGTGTGCGTTTGCAGTCATTTCCATTCAGTACACTGATTCTAATTCGGCATGTTGATTGGCTGAAACGCGCTGGCATCCTAACACACAGAATTGGAAGCAAACCAAAGCAACTGACTGGCACAAAGCTCTCCCGCAGATTGGTCTCTCTGTTTGCTTTCAGCTGTTGATCTCTGCTGCTGCGTTCGCGGTGTTGCTCCTTGCGCGACGACGACAGATGATGATGATGATGATGTTGTTGTTGTTGACTAGGCTGGTGAGCTTGCTGGTGTTGTTGTTGACGGATACGGTCGGAGCTAACGTGAACAAACAGTGCTTCATTGAATAATGTGAAACTCAGACACCAAGACAAAGTTGCCACTGCGCCAACGTTTGCCATTGAATGCAAGTGACTCACACAGAGCTGTGCGTGTCTGCCTCGCTGGACATGACCGACGAAGAGACAGCCGAGTCGCGCATCGACGGCGGCAGCTGCGGCACGTAGTTCGTGTGGTACGGATTCGGTGGGATGATCGGTCTGCAACGCACAACGCACAATGCACACACAAACCACCGACACGTCTTCCGCTAGTATCTCAACTCGTCTCAGCTTTTTTGTTGTTTCCTATTTTACAACCATAATTATTGAGTATTCAAATCATGTAGCCTGTTGTCGCTGTTGTTGTTTTCGTCTGCAGCACCAAACACCCCAAAATGCCATAAAACACGACGGCGCCTAACCGCGAGTAAAAATCAAATAAAAATTCGAAAAACTTTGCTCGCTGCGTTTGTCAGTTTGTCAGGTTGTGTTGTGTGTGAAAAACAACGACTGTGTTGTGAAATCGCGCAATAAAAATTGCTTGCGGCTGCATGCGCGCATTCAGTTTCGAAACGACACAATAAAAATGCTCGGCAGCACGGCACGCTGCAGTAGCAGACTCATAAAAATAGCGCCGTTAAAACTGCCGTTTCCGAGAGACAGTCGTAAACCAGGTGAACAATGCTGTAAAAACTCTGCGGTCGACCATAATTAATGAACTTGAATAGCGATGGTTGGTGGCGGTTTATGGGCGATTTCGTGCCACACAGACACAAACAACAGCAGCGACAGCAAGCTCACGACGCTCACTGCGTTGCACTCACGCAGGCTGCCGGTGTGTCGCGGCACGTCGCTGCACCACGGTGGCGCTGAGATTGCTCGCAGTCAACGGACACGGCTGTTGCTGTGACTGTTTGCTGCAGCCAGCGCCACTCACCGACGCTGTCGTCGTCGTCTGCAACGGAGCGCCATTGTTCTTCGCTGCACTCGTCTGTTTCAGTGTCGTTTTGTCAGTCGGTTGACTCGTGACCGATTTCGAAGCGATCGCGTTCGTGGTGGTGCCCGGCGTCTGTCGCGGCGGCAACGGCGGCGGCATCGACTTCTTTGTGGCAGTCGCCGAGAAGTCAGTCGATTGCGAAGTGGACGGCTCTTGCGAATCAGCAGCGTGCAGAAACGGAGTCGCGTTTTGATGACTAGCAAAGTTGCTGTTCTGTTGTTGCTGTGCGGCCAGTGCGCGCTCCACTGCCAACAGCGTCAAACGTGTTTGACTGGCGTTTGTGTCGGAGGAATCGGCTTCCTCCTGCAGTGGCGGCAACGGACCTGGCTCGATGGAGGCACGCGCGCAGCCAGCCAGCTCCTCACCGTTGACGCTCGATGCTGACGACGAATGAGCGCTGTGCGGCCTGCAATGTTGCAATGCTACAGTTGGCTGCGTTCGCTGTGCCCGATCAGCCACACTGAAACGCATCTCTCTCTTGCTCTTTCTATCCATCGACAACAGCATCTTCTTTTTCGATAACTCGTGAAAAGCTGCCCAATTGTGCAATTCAAAACAGTTGCGAATCAGCTGCAGTGCTGTTTGTTGACTGGGTCGTCTTGCACTGCAGCACACTGAACACTTACGCACAAAAGCAAGCACCGACCTCGATGCGCCGGCAGCACTGGCCGAGTCGGCCGTGTTGGCGGCGTGCTGCTGTATGGCGGCCATGTACACGTCGGACTGGACGAACGCCGCGTGCTTCGTGTGCAGCGCCTGCAGCACCTGCGCGCGCGCCTCATCAAAGATCTGCCGTCGCAGCTGGTGCTTGTGGATGCTGTCGACGATGGCGTGACTGACTTGCGGCGCGATCCAGCGCAGTATGCCGGAGGTGTGCGCGGCGGCACCGCTCTGCTTGATGTAGTTGCGGTAGATGCCAAGGATCAGCTGCTTCGCCTTGCGCGCCTCCTCCGCCTTGCTCAGGTCGAGCCGTGCGAGCGCCTCGCACGCGAAATAGAACTCGGTCAGTGGTTGCGAGTGCTCCTGCTCCAGGAACTGGCTGAAGCACTGCAGACCTGCACAGTGGTGGCGTTTTGGCAACCAGCAAATCAAAAGCTCCCATCGAAACTCTATGGCTGTTTTTGTCTTTGACAGTGCAGTCAGTGCGACTAAATCGAAACAATGCAACTCATGCAGCAACGTACAGCACGTTTGTTCAAAGTTGTCACTTTTTTTGCACAACATAAAGCTTACGAAAGAAGGAAGACCATGTTAGGATTTACAAGAGAACATATTTAGCCACTAAAACGGTGTTTGATAAGAACCAAACCAAATTCATTCTTCTTATTGTAGTTCAAAGTTTCGTATGCTCTGTATTTTGCGAAAAACGGACAGGTGTAAACAAAGATACCTTCATAATCATTGAGCACATAGTGCAGGTCCTTTGCCCACCGCATACAGGGCGGTGTGGATCGCTCGGAGGAGCACGGCGACGCCTCGCCCGACTGCTCCAAGGTGATCGGTGCCTCTTCGGCGCCCTCGCGTGCAAACTCCGACAGCGAGCCGGTCTTGCTGGCCTGCGATGAGCCGATCGTTGATGAGTGCAGCGTCATGATGACCGGCGGTGGACTGGCGCAATGTGAGTGTGACTGCTGCTGCAATGACGACCGCACTGCATTCACGTTGCTGCTGTTGCCAGCCGCGTAGCTGCTCAGCACCGGCATGCTCGCGCTGCACTCCGGCTCCCGGTTGCCCAGTGGCTCCAGCATGCTCGCGCCGATGTCTGCAAAGTGCGTCCCGACTTTGCACATTTTCGAAACGTTGCGATCAAAGTTTGACAAAAGTTGAGTCAGTTTTCTGATCACTGATTGCTGAACACCGATCAGCCTGTGCCTGGTGATGATGAGATGATGGAAATGTTTCACAGAGGCCGTGCGACCAAAAAAAAACGAGAGCCGCCTCTGTGCGAGAAACGAGCAAAAAAGACTAGCTGACTGGTGGGAAAAGCACGGCTGGAGCGTTTATGCGCGTTTTCGACTTGGAATCGCAATAAGGGGGTTGAAAACGCAAAAAAGAGCCAAAAACGGTCGGTAAAATTGTGTTTCTGTGTGTGGGGCTGGCTGGCAGGGCTGCAGAGAAAAATGGATGGATGGATATTTTGTGCGAGAGACAGAGACAGAGCAGGGCAGTAGTAAAAACGAGCGCAGCCAAAGCAATACGCACATACAGAGAGACACAGGCACATAAAAATGCATAAAATATACGACGGCAACGATATTGTAGTGAATGTGTGTGTGTTGGAGCCAAAATCAACCGCGCTGCACGTACACAATGCACACACAGACACATTTCAATGTGCATTCATCAGCGGTCGCTTGGGCAAAAACACAAGCAGACAGATGCCCGGGCGGCCCGTGCGCTTTCGTCTTTTTTTCACGGCCGCTTGCGCCAAAAACTACCATCTCGATCGACGTTGAGACTTTTGGGAAAAAAACATCAGAAACTTTTGTGCGCATGCGTTGCAGAAATGCAACATTGTAACATATTGATCTTCCAACGGCGTAGTAACAGGTTTAGCGGGGAGCTTGCAGCGAAACCGGAAAACGACACTTGCGGTGTAATTTTCAGAATTATTGTCGTCGCGGTCACCTTTTTTCTTTTTTAATGGATGAATGGTGTTTGGCAGGTTTGAACTGAAAAAGTAATGACAGCAAAAACACCGCTACAAACAAAACAACTGTGGCTGTTTGTCTATTCATGGCTGGTATAGGTAGCATTCAGCTTTTGCCATCCACGTGTACACAGCACAGGTTCTGATCTTCAAAATGCTTCCATTTTCCAAAGCATTTCAAACAAGCAGCGCTTTTGAAACCAACACAAGTCTAAGTTACAATTTCTGTTTCAGTTACAACTCATGAAAGTTCATCAAAAACAGCGTTCTTCAACCACAGACGTACAAAATCATTCTCGCAGTTTTGTCTCCGCTGGGAATTTGTCGATTCTTATCATCAAGAAAATCAACCATACTAAAGTTTAATCAAAGACAATTGAAGATGATTTACACCCACAGTCACTTAACTGATCATTTTGCAACAGTTTCCAAAACACCCGTGATTTTGTCGACCCCAGAGATGCCAAATAGCACTTTTTAACGCGATCCCTGCTTTAAAAAACCTTTGCAACCAGTAAAAACAAAAAGCGTTAAAAAGATGCACAGAATATTTTTCGTTGAATTTCGGTGAATATCACACATAAATAAATGGCAGCTTTTGACGCAACCACCAACGAGCGGCTGTCATTTCGGCCCCATTTCTCTGCGCTCTACAGTTTTCCTCGTCAGCGCCAAAAAAGCGCGCAATGAGAAATGAGAATTATCGGAAACACATCACGCAATGCCAATAAAGCGTGCACACAGCGCACCATATCGTGCCTTTTGCAATCAGCAACGGTAGCGTGGAAAACATTGATGTTTGTTTGCAAAACAAGGCAACCGGGGAATGGCAAACAGTGAAGCGCGCCAACTGAACGACCGCTTTTGAAAAATATTCTCAGCTTCTTAGATTTTGCACCGGTTGAACAATGAAAGCCAACGTTTCGAAAGCACAAACGCGGTTCGGAGCTGACCGTGGGCGGTGCCGTTGGCGAGTGTGAAAATCACATCGGAGGACGTTGGGCGTGGCACGGCCGTGGTCATGCTCAGCGGCCGCACTTGTTACCGGCTGCACGCAACACGATTAGCTCATTTCAAACGCGTTCATAAGCGGCTGTTGTGTTGTTGCTGACGATTTGCCCTCATGTTTCGGCGGTTCATAAAATTCTGCTTGGTGTTGTTATATCTGCCGTTTTCTGAAAATTGAAAAGAAAAGCGCTTAGACATTGTTGGATGACAGATAACACACGCTGTAACAAGCGCGATTTACTTGGACAAGACAATTGTTAAAGAGAAACAATTTATAAGTAAAAATCACCAATTTAAAATGAAAAAGGTGTTGTAATTCAATTTTCTCAATCACAACCGACCAAAAGCAATTTCTTCTGTGTCGGCGAACAATAAAGAGAAAATGAGTGCGCGGAAAAGAGAAAATTTACTCGCGAAAAACTGCTTCCAGTCGAAAAGCCATCTGAAAAAGCAGGCATCAGAAGTGTGTAGCGGCAAAGAGCAAAGCAAAGCAACACGCGGCCAATATGTACAGGACAGGCAGCAATAATAATTCGCTCTCTCACTTATAATCATCACCATGATACTAATATTAACAACCAACCACATTTTATGTAATAAGATATCTGTGGTGTGTGTCGGTCGGTTCAAAAACAAGAGAAAAAGAAACGCAAGAAAGACGAGAGAGAGAGGCGCATATAAAAATTTCAAAAAACGTCATCCGTCGTGTGGCGACACAAGAACACAAACATACAAGAGAAAGAGAGAGAGATGTAGACAACAAACAAGCGTTTTTGACGTAGGGGGCAACAGCGCCTTCAAAGACGCAAAACCGCACGACAAAAAGCGGGCCAGCACGGCACAGCAGCAGCGCTGGCGCACACACACCATTTGCAATTGCCTTGCCTTTGCCTCTGTCGTGAAAGACGATCGTCACTGGTGAAAACGTCACAAGTCCAATGTTGTCATGTTTGATGGTGCATGCACAATCAAAGCATGCGTCATCACACCGTGAATGCTGTTGACCGTTATAATGAGTTTAGCGTTAATTGGTCAATATTTTTCAAATTCAAATTCAAATCAGAGTGCGACCACGGAGTTGCTGTTTGAACAAAAGTGACTTGTGGCGGGTTGTCGACACCAACCGAGTAACACACACGCACACACAGATCAACATCAAATGCACAGGCGCATTGCTGCAGAGAGACATAAAATGCACCATTACCATGTAGCGAGAGAGCGGCCAAAGAGACGGAACGATCGTCAAAATGTGAATGAATACGAATAAATGACGAAACAAGCGAACGAACATACAGCACACACACGGCCAATGTGCGCTCTTTGATGTGTGCCGCCCACAGTGCGTTTGATGTGATGCCGCCTTATGGGCGCAAACGTGCAATGAAATAAGCGAGCAAACTAACATCACACGCACCGCACACCGCCAACAAAAGTACTAAAATTATACTCAATTTTCGACGTCGTTTCGTGCGAAATCGTGAAACGATCGCTAGAAAGGAGCGCGAGCGTATATGGGCACGCGGGCAGCAACGCAGGCTTTGGCGGCGTAATGCATGTTCAGTCGTGACAGGGCGGCACAGACGACGCCACAACGCATGATGACGATGTTGATGGAGAGACCGCATTGATCGCGTTTCATGCGATCATTCACACACACAACTTGCCTGTGTGTACGCACGGCACACACGAGGCAGCCAAATGCAAACGGACCAGTCGTTTCCAATTTCGTTTCGACCGCTCAAACGCGCCTCCGGGCCTACTCTCTCTTGTGTTGTTCCGCGTTTCGCCTGCGTGTGTACACATGCTTCCGGGATTGATGGCACAGTTAAATAGAGCGCTGTTCCTATCCAATGATATTCGACAAGAAAATTTGTTACAAAAAACAGTGTAACATTTTCGGTCGATGAAAGTACAATATGAGACGGACAAGCTCACTCGGTGAGACACTCTGTTGTCATTCACACCAATTATTGACACAAACTCTCTTTTGCCGATTCATTGTCCTTCACACTTCATGTTCGTTAAGTTCAAAAACAAGCCTCCGTATTGAGTAAACACGAAAGAACAAGTTTGTGAATAATATCATCAAAGAGCGACTGAACTATATAGGGCGACCGTATTAGTGGTCGGCCACCCAGATGGCGTTCGCACATACGTCCCAACACACAACAAAACGCTACACCGAATTGATTGCCCACTGCCCATTGTATTCAGTGCAAATAACAGCACAAAAAACAATTGATATCCTTTTTCAATCACACAACAGAACTAGAAAAAATGTAACAACGAAAGACACTATGATACAACAGAAAAAATCGTATTTTTGGAAAAAGTCCAAACTGTTCAGACTTTTCTACCTAAAAAAAGTCCATCGCTTGTAACACTAACAATTATAAATGTATCATCAAAAACCACATAACAATCACAAAACTTGACGCGTTATTCGTTCGGCTCGACTTTGATTGGAATGATTGCATTGGTCTGCGTTGACGAATCCGATGGCAACGAAGTGTCTATTGGCTCTGGTGAGACGCCAATCATTGGTGAGCCTGTGCGAGTCGTTTCGTTCGTGTCGATCATGACGTTCTGGAACGTGCGGCTCTGGTTGTCACAATCGGATGCGAAGCTCTCCGTCGACCACGACCGCTCAAACAGATCGTTCACGTTCAACGGCACTTTCACATCGGCCGTGTCCGTCTCGTTTTGCGTCTGTCGCTCCAGGAATTCTTCTGAAATGCTTTGATCGAAGTGAACACCATCTTTTTCTCAAAAAGAATGAATGAATGAAGCAAAATGAATTTAAAAACGAAACTTAAAACGAACTAGCTAATAAGTCGAGCAGCGGATCAGGCGTCGGTGTCGGTGTGACGGCGTTGCCCGAATCCTGTTGGCAGAAATGCGCGTTCGCCAACGGATCGATCATGTGCAGTCCGTTTTGCACGCGTGCTGTCGGTACTGAGATTTTGGAAGAAAAAGAGATCACTGCTTGCTTGAGACACACGCAAGGCAAAAACGACACGCCATTTTACAACTGATGTTCCAGAACTACACATCAGCAAAAGAGCCAAACAAGAGAGCGTAACTATGATGGATTTATTCGAACGTGTCGCACCGAAATGACGTCGTTTCCTGTTCGTCATGTACAGCACCAGAATTTCAGTTACGCAAAAGGGTCAGCCAAACTGAAAGTCCGGGTTCTTGTGCCCGACAAGTGCATGCTTTGAGCACATGATCTGATTTCGATAAGACAGGTTCGAAAACATGAAGTGTACTGAGGCAGAGACCAGGTCGCTTGTGGAGGGCGGCCAGATTGCGCCGATGACACGGCTCACAGCGGTAGTACTCGGTGCCGCAGCTAGCCGAGCCAACGTGATTGTAGTAGTAGGCACGAGCGGCGTGCTGCACGCGCAGCTGGGCGTGGCGTCGGCCGTGACGCTGCTCGAGCACTGCGGCCACCGGTGTCCAGCCAGTGCAGCCGGCTGTCGCCTCCACCACCAACACGTCTGCGTCCGTGCAAAAGTGCTCACGCTGCAGCGGATTCACCAGGTGCACGCCGTCGCGAACGCGTGCCCACGGAACTGCAAACAATCACCAACAGCTGGCTTATTTCACAGCAATCATAGATCAACTGACCGTTCGTTGATGTCGCTGAGTGGAACAAAAGAGCACGTTGCATGCCACACTGATGGATTGGCGGCATTTGGACGCTTTCGCTCATTGAAGGTTTGTAATTAGTGAGTAAGCTCATGCTACTTGGACGAAGACTGACACACAGGCTCACTGGACTGCACGTTCTGTGTAGAATGACATCACCCAATGTCGATCAGTCTGTCGATCTCAGTGCCACCCAAACAATCAGCATCGCAACCAAACTGAAGCACGCTCCCACCAGGTCGTTTCTCCATAGCAGCACGATTCATGCGATTGCAGCCGCGACACGCGAATCGCAAGGCACCGTCCGCCTCGGCGTAGCAGAACGCGTACAGGTAGCTGCGTTGTTGGTGGTCGACACGCAGCAGAGGATGCTGGCGACCTGGCCGGTACTGCAGTTGTGCTGGCGTGGGCGTCCAGCCGGGCGCATCAGGCATGCACTCATCCTGCGCTGAACAGTCGGCCTCATGCTGACAGAAATGCTCACGAGCGAGCGGATCGATCATGTGCATGCCCTCGTACACACGGGCACACGGAACTGCAAACATGCAGCACAGTTGCAATAACAGAAATCGCAGTCACGTTAACACCGTTTGCAAATAAGAGTGGGGGGCCCTAGGAACATTCCGTGATACATGGAAAAGTTTTTAAACCAAGGGTGCAGGGACATTCTACTAATCAAGGCGCTTCAGGTTTACCCCCTGAGTACCCCCTGATTATGCCTATAAAGGTCGTTTTTAGGGTGCGGAAGTTGAAAAACCCTCGATTTTTTGCGATTTTTCGCAAAGTGTACCTTTTTAGCCCTACCGTATCTCGTAGTTGCACAGTTTCTGGAACCTCACACAGTATTCACGTGAAAGATCTTGCGGAGTTCTTTAAGGCCCTGTATCAATGAGCCCTTGCAAGGGGGGTCCCTGAGGCGCTACGACGCTAGTTAAAATTACTTTTTTTTAAAAATTACGCTATTTTTTTAAAACATTTTTTTTGAGCTCATAAACACAATTTTTCGATTTTCATTTTTGGTTCTACAGGGGGGTTTTCGGGGTCGCTGAATTCGAATCTGATCTTAGATTTTTGCCCCGGGCATTTTTTTGCCTTAAAATTGGGCAAAAACACATTTTTTTGCGTTTTCCAGTGTTTTTTGATTTTAATTTTCAATTTTAAGTGCGGATTTTTTTAACAAAGCTGTTTTACAACAGCCTTACAACCGCTGTATCGGAATCAGTTTTGATATTTTGCAACTGACCATTTGCCCACCCAAAAAATGGGTAAAAAGTTGATTTTTTTTGCTTTTTGCACACGTTTTCGTTTTACAGTGAAAAAATCAAGTTAGAAACAACTTGTAATTTTAATTTTTAATTCTACATGGAGGGTTTCGGGGTCGCTAAATTCGAATTTGACCTTAGATTTTTGTCCCGGGCCTTTTTTTGCTTTAAAAGTTGGGCAAAAACACTTTTTATGCGTTTTCCAGTGGTTTTTTGTTTTAATTTTTAATTTTAAATGCGGATTTTTTTAACAAAGCTGTTTTACAACAACCACACAACAGCTGTATCTGAATCTGTTTTGATATTTTGCAACTGACCACTTGTCCATTTAAAAAATGGGTAAAAAGTTGATTTTTTTGCTTTTTGCACATGTTTTCGTTTCACAATGAAAAAAATCAAGTTAGAAACAACTTGTAATTTTAATTTTTAGTTTTCCAGGGAGGTTTTCAAGATTGCTGAATTTGAATCTGACCTTAGATTTTTGCCCCGGGCATTTTTATTGTTTTAAAAATAGGGCAAAAACACATTTTTATGCGTTTTCCAGTGGTTTTTTGTTTTAATTTTTAGTTTTAAATGTAGAGTTGTTTAAAAAACAGTTTCATAACAGCCTTACAACCGCTGTATCTGAATCAGTTTTGATATTTTGCAACTGACCACTTGCCCACCCAAAAAATGGGTAAAAAGTTGATTTTTTTGCTTTTTGCACACGTTTTCGTTTCACAGTGAAAAAATCAAGTTAGAAACAACTTGTAATTTTAATTTTTAGTTCTCCAGGGGGTTTTCAAGATCGCTGAATTTGAATCTGACCTTAGATTTTTGTCCCGGGCTTTTTTATTGCTCTAAAAATAGGGCAAAACACATTTTTGTGCGTTTTCCAGTGGTTTTTTGTTTTAATTTTTAGTTTTAAATGTAGAGTTAATTAAAAAACAATTTCATAACAGCCTTACAACCGCTGTATCTGAATCAGTTTTGATATTTTGCAACTGACCACTTGCCCACCCAAAAAATGGGTAAAAAGTTGGGGTTTTTTGCTTTTTGCACACTATTTCGTTTCACAGTAAAAAAATCAGTTTAGAAACAATTTGTAATTTTAATTTTTAGTTCTACAGAGGGGTATTCGGAGTCGCTGAATTCGAATCTGACTTTAGATTTTTGCCCCGGGCATTTTTTTGCTCTAAAAATTGGGCAAAACCACTGGAAAACGCATAAAAATGTGTTTTTGCCCCATTTTTAAAGCAATAAAAATGCCCGGGGCAAAAATCTAAAATCAGATTTGAATTCAGCAATCTTGAAAACCTCCCTGGAAAACTAAAAATTAAAATTACAAGTTGTTTCTAATTTGATTTTTCATTGTGAAACGAAAACGTGTGCAAAAAGCAAAAAAATCAACTTTTTACCCATTTTTTAAATGGACAAGTGGTCAGTTGCAAAATATCAAAACAGATTCAGATACAGCGGTTGTGTGGCTGTTGTAAAACAGCTTTGTTAAAAAAAATCCGCATTTAAAATTAAAAATTAAAACAAAAAACCACTGGAAAACGCATAAAAAAGTGTTTTTGCCCAACTTTTAAAGCAAAAAAAGGCCCGGGACAAAAATCTAAGGTCAAATTCGAATTTAGCGACCCCGAAACCCTCCATGTAGAATTAAAAATTTAAATTACAAGTTGTTTCTAACTTGATTTTTTCACTGTGAAACGAAAACGTGTGCAAAAAGCAAAAAAATCAATTTTTACCCATTTTTTTGGGTGGGCAAGTGGTCAGTTGCAAAATATCAAAACTGATTTCAATACAGCGGTCGTAAGGCTGTTGTAAAACAGTTTTGTTAAAAAAATCCGCACTTAAAATTAAAAATTAAAACCAAAAAACACTGGAAAACGCAAAAAAATGTGTTTTTGCCCAATTTTAGGGCAAAAAAATGACCGGGGCAAAAATCTAAGATTAGATTCGAATTCAGCGACCCCGAAAACCCCCCTGTAGAACCAAAAATGAAAATCGAAAAGTTGTATTTATGAGCTCAAAAAAATGTTTAAAAAAAATAGCGTAATTTTTAAAAAAAGTAATTTTAACTAGCGTCGTAGCGCCTCAGGGACCCCCCTTGCAAGGGCTCATTGATACAGGGCCTTAAAGAACTCCGCAAGATCTTTCACGTGAATACTGTGTGAGGTTCCAGAAACTGTGCAACTACGAGATACGGTAGGGCTAAAAAGGTACACTTTGCGAAAAATCGCAAAAAATCGAGGGTTTTTCAACTTCCGCACCCTAAAAACGACCTTTATAGGCATAATCAGGGGGTACTCAGGGGGTAAACCTGAAGCGCCTTGATTAGTAGAATGTCCCTGCACCCTTGGTTTGAAAACTTTCCCATGTAGCGCTAGACCCCCCCACTCTTATTTGCAAACGGTGTTAACGTGCTGGTCAAATCAGATTATATGCAGTCGAGTCGAGTCGAACTGTAAAACTAAAACCATTGGCAATTTAGGCAATCTGGAAACTGGAATACCATGGTATGCTGATTGGCTTCATCGAGATGGTTGACCAATCAGTGAGCCCGGTTCAAAAATGGCCAATCAGTTGATTGCCCATGATTTTCAAAGCTCCGCGCCGAATCAAGCATCTTACCAAGCCGCTTCTCTTGCAGCGTGCGATTTAGCCGATTACACGCACGACATCGAAACAACAAAGCGCCGCTGGACTGAATGCAGAACGCGTAGACATAGCTGCGGTCACCGTCGTCAACACGCACATGCGGGTATTGACAGCCGGCTCGTTGGATCAACGTTGCCCTCGTTGGCGTCCAACTGTGCTGCATGCTGCTGCCAGCGGTTGGTTCGGCCACGGTGCGCTCTCTGATTTCAGTGGTGCCACCACAGAAATGCTCACGTGCGAGCGGATCGATCATGTGCATGCCGTCGCTGACGCGTGCCCACGGAACTGCATTGAGTGGAACGAGTCGACTGTGAAACACGTGGAAACTGCTGCCGTCACCATGTGACATCACGATGACATGTGACTTTGGAACCAGAAAAGTTTTAGCGCATGGCTGACTGTGTGTGATTCTGCTTTCTCTTGGTAATCTGTGAGATCTATTTTGCGTAAAAAACGTTTTTTGGCAACTTGGAGGGCACCAGCGGTGTGCGTCAACGACAACAGCGTTTCACGCAACACCACTGCCCAAACCAACCAGGTCGTTTGTGCTTCTGTGTGCGATTGATGCGATCACACTTCCTGCATCTGAAGCACATCGCGCCAGCGGCATCGTTGCTGTAGGCGTACACATACGTCTGCTGAGCATCGTGCACTCGCAGGTACGGATGCAGCAGATTGGCACGGTGCACCAGGTCAGCAGGCACTGGAGTCCACGAATCGACCTCGGCCACTGGCGACTCGTGCCGGGCGTCGGCAACGGCTGGCGGCTGAGGCTGCTCGCAGACGTGCGCACGCGCCAACGGATCGATCATGTGCTTGCCGTTCAGCACACGCGCCCACGGTGCTGCAACAACACAACGTGTGCTTTTGTTGGGCATCCCGAATTCACAGCTCAGTTGGTTGTATCACATTTGACCGACCAATCAGTGCATCAGACAAATGATGCAATCCATGAACTCAGGTTGCGCACAAATGATGCAATCCATGAACTCAGGTTGCGCACAAATGATGCAATCCATGAACCCAGGTTGCGCACAAATGATGCAATCCATGAACTCAGGTTGCGCACAAATGATGCAATCCATGAACTCAGTTGCGCACAAATGATGCAATCCATGAACTCAGTTGCGCACAAATGATGCAATCCATGAACTCAGGTTGCGCACAAATGATGCAATCCATGAACTCAGTTGCGCACAAATGATCCAATCCATGAACTCAGTTGCGCACAGATCTGCGCGGCGCCTCACCGAGCGTTTTATCGCCAGTTTCCTTGATTTTGCGTGCGCACGGTTCACAGCGGAAATAGGCGGAGCCAAACTTTTCGCAGTTCCAGCGGTACGTGTGCTCGCGACGGCCGTCGACTACGCGCACGTGCGGCCGCCGGCGTCTGTCGCTGTAGACCAGCTCGGCTGCGGTCGGCTTCCACGGCTGCATCCGGCACTTTGCGGCACGCAGTCGCTGTCTGCTCAGCGGCGTGCAGAAGTGCGCCCGCGCCAACGGGTCGATCGTGTGCAGACCGTTGGCGACGCGCGCAAAAGGCACTGCAAACCGTTAGACTAGCCGATCAGAAAAGTGTGGAACACTATCTCACTTGATTTAGTTACACGATGAAAATCGTTTTGCCACCAACGAACCGGGCCGTTTCTCAGTGGTCTTGTTGTTCAGGTTGTCGCAGGCCCTGCACCGGAAGCTCGTGTATCCGCTGGTGGCGCAGTTGTACGCGTACACGTAGCTGTGCTCGCCGTCGTCGACACGCACATGCGGATGCCGCAGGCCTGCCCGTTGCACGACGGTCGCCTCGCGCGGCGTCCAGTCGGCTTGCGGCACAACGTTGAATCGTGAACGCGACGCTTTCGGCGAACAGAAATGCGGCCGTGCGAGTGGGTCGATCATGTGCAGGCCGTTGTGCACGCGAGCCGTCGGCACTGCAACGTACGATGGGCAGTTGCAAATGTGCAGTGGTGCTGACAAAACAGCACAGAGTCACACAATGGTTGGATTGTCTGTTGAGTCGAATGCACCAATGCAAACCCTTCCAAAGTGAACATTGCCCATAGCAACAGTGACCAGGCTTCTTGTCGGCGGCAGCGAGCGTCCGATTGTGCCAGTCGCACGCCTTGCACCGAAAGCTGAGCACGCCGTTGCTCTCGGCGCTGTACGAGTACGTGTAGCTGCGGTGGTCGTGCACGAGCAGCACGTGCGGATGCAGCATGCCCTCGCGATGCACCAGCGTCGCCGGCGTCGGCGTCCAGCCGGGTGTCTCGAGCAGCAGCGACGTTCGTCGTTGCGAGGCCTCGGCGGCACCGCCGCACATGTGCGCGCACGCCAACGGGTCCACGAGGTGCTCGCCGTGCTGGACACGCGCCGTCGGAACTGACACAATTGCGCACGCCTCAGTGACACTTATACTGTCGCATTAAATCATCGGTAACGGTAACTCTTTGGTCAGCTTGGCTTGGGAAGCTTGAATTAGATTCACTGACTGGTTCTAACCTGCCAATCAGCATGCACGAATGAAACGCACAAGACCTCTATGCTTTACATTTTGAAAGGGCGCAAATATGCGAAAGTGCGATTGCATTGACATTGCATTAATTCATCCAGTATGTTCATGAACATTTGAAAATCCATTTCGTTTTTGAGCTTCCATTCTCTGGTGCTCAAATCTCAAGAAGCCACGCGTACTCGGCTGTTTCTTGTCGTCCGGAGCAGCGCGATTCAGGCGCGCACACGCACGACACTTGAACGTCATGCAGCCGTTGGCGTCATGACTGAACGCGTAGTCGTACGTGCGATCGCCAGCGGGCACCAGCAGCCGTGGGTGCATGCTGCCTGCGCGGTACACCAGCTGTGCCGGCGTGCGTTCATAGCTGGCAACACCGCCAATCCGCTCGTGCTGCAGCATCGCGTTCGTGTGAGCCGGCTCGCAAATGTGCGCCCGTGCCAGCGGATCGATCATGTTCAGTCCATTCGACACGCGCGCCCATGGAACTGAAATCAAACTTGTGCCTTTCAACTTGAAACTTGAGTCGCAACTTTCAAATTGTAAACTTTTCTCTAATATGAAGGTTAAAACTGCACTGCCATAACGCAATGTATTTTCTCAAGCGCTCATTCTTACCAACAATCTTCTCGCCGGTGGCTCTACTCCTGCGAGCACAGTGCTCACAACGGAAGTACGTCGACCCAAAGCGTTCGCAGGCCCATCTGTACATGTACGTGCGTTCGCCGTGTTGCACTCGCAGCTGCGGCCGTCTGTGCCCCTCAACCTGAACCAGTACCGCCTCGGTCGGTTTCCATTTCTTTTGCAGGCCGAAATGCTTCTTGCGATGCGCTTTGTGACTGCAGAAATGCGGCCGAGCCAGCGGATCGATGGTGTGCATGCCGTTTGCCACACGAGCCGTCGGCACTGAAAGCAGCACAAACTCTGAAGGGATGTTTAGTTTTCATGAGGATTTCTGGCATCTTTTTGAAAATCATTTTTCACTGATTGCCTGATACCTATGCGACAGTGTGGTTGTGGAAGTAACGGTGGTGACTTTGTCGCCATGGTAGAGTAAGGACTACGGAGGTTGGCGCTGCCGCCGATGCACCTTTCCTTTCATCATCCAGCGGCACATTTCATCACACCGTCGCACGGGTGTGCTGCCTTCTCCTACTTGAATTGCCCAGTCGACCAATCACCCAATCAAGCTACCTAATCGTTTCTCCACCGCTGCCGCATTCAGCCGACTGCACTCGCGACACTGAAACGTCGAATATCCACAAGCGTCGTTCGTGTGCTTGTAGACGTACGTGCGCTGCTCAGCATCCTCAACGAGCAGCTGCGGGTGGCGACAGCCGTCGCGTTGCCTGATGATCGCCTTCACCGGCGTCCAGTCGCTCGGCGGTCGAAACAGACCGGGGCGTTGCGACTCGCTCGCACAGAAGTGCGCCTCCGACAACGGATCGATCATGTGCATGCCGTCCTTGACGCGCGCCCACGGCACTGCAACGCACAGCAGCGGCGTGACAAAACTGCACTTACAAGCTCTGCAGCATTTACACACGTTCCCGATTGAGAGCACTCATGAAAGCGCAGACCGGGTCGCTTCTGCTCGGCGACGCGATTCAGCCGCGCACAGGCGCTGCACCGGAACGTCATGAAGCCGAACGCCTCGTGGCTGAAGCCGTAGTTGTACGTGCGCTCGTTGTGCGTGACGCGTAGCGTTGGGTGCTGGCGATTCGGGCGATACTGCAGTATGGCCGCTGTGGGCGTCCAGTCGGGTGGCGGCTCAAACGAGTGTCTGCCCGTGTTGCTCGTCTCGTCCGAGCAGAAATGCGCACGAGCCAACGGATCGATCATGTGCAGGCCGTTGCGCACGCGTGCCACCGGGACTGACAAGTAACAATATTGGATTGTTGCCTTTTTCAGGAGTTCTGCCACTGTGTTTCTTCCGTTTTTTGGTTGAAAACGTGCCCGAAAACACGACTCACTGGGGCGTTTCTGTTCGGCAGCGCGGTTGGCACGTGCACAGGCGCGACACTTGAACGTCAAATATCCGTTGGCGTCGTGCGTGTAGTAGTAGGCGTAGGTGCGCTCGCCCGCGTGCACGCGCAGCGTTGCGTTCAGACAGCCACTGCGGAACTCCAGGTCAGCCGGCGTCGGCGTCCACCCGGGCGTCTCGAACTCAACCAAGCCGGATCGAGCCGCGTTTTTGACGCTCTCACAAAAGTGCTGCCGGCCGAGCGGATCGATCAGATGCTTGCCCTTGTAGACGTGCGCCCATGGAACTGCAAGAAAGCATCACTGAAAAAAACACCGGAATCAGGTTGCGAAACGTGAAGCAGTCACTCCAGCAGACGTACTCGGCCGTTTGTCGCCCTTGCGATACTGAGTGTAACAGGAGTTGCACCGAAAATACATGCAGCCCTTCAGTTTAGTGACGTAGGTGTAGTAATAGGTGCGCTCGGGTGTATCGACACGCAGCTGCGGGTGCAGACGATTGTTCTTGTGCAACAGCATTGCTTCCGTTGGCTTCCAGTTCGACTGAGCGGTGTTCCGTTTGAATTTGAGCTGAAATTTACACTTTATAGCTTATAGAATGAAGTTGTTGGAAGTTTGTTGCGCAATAAAACAACCGCGCACTCTTCCTAATTTGCCGTCGACTCGTTTCGGCTTGCAGAAATGCGGTCGCTCGAATGGATCAGTGGTGTGCACACCGTTCAGTACACGAGTCATTGGCACTGAAACAGGGAAGGCAATGAAAGAAGCGAATACAGACAAGTAAATGATAAAAAACAAACAAATTAGTCAGCTGGAAATTGTAATCATCAAGCGGATGCGGAGGACTGAATTGAAATAATAGATTTAAAACCCATAACCGGTCGCAGGCAGACAGACCAGGTCTCTTTTTCTCCGCCCTGACGTTGAGTTGTTTGCACGCAGAGCACGAGAAGCTTTTCGATCCGTCCGCGTTCAGCGCGAGCGTCTTGTTGCACGCCTGCACCGAGTACAAATAGACGCGCTGGCCGTCGCAGACACGCACACGCGCGTGCAGCCACTGCTCACGTCTGATGATGTGCGCGCGCGCGCCAACGCTGCTCACTGGCGGCAGCTGCAATCACTGCTCTGCATGTTGCACGTTCGCTAGTGTTGTCGCTGCGCTGCCAATCAGCTATGATCTTTGATTTTGGTCCCGAGACTCAATGTAAGCAGTTTCATGCATGACGCGGGAATTCAAAATTGGTAAAGTGATCCGAGTCCCCTTAATAAGGCCGGCTCACTTTGGCTATTCTGAATGACCACATGAAGAATGAAACCCGGTTTCCTTTCACGTTTACGTCGCATTGAGTCGCAGGACTTAAAGAAAAGATAATAGTGGTACGCACACGTGCCAGGACTGTTTTCTCTTTTTCTAATAAGGAAAACGGTGGTGCATGTTCTCCCGTCAACCATGAACTCGCCTCTTCCTTTGGCTCATCTTCTGCTTCATCCGCATCAACATTGTCTTCCACGTCTATTGCCGATATGGCAGCCAGCGAATTGTGGTTGTTCAAAAGTTTCGTCAGAAAGTCTGGCTCTTGTGCCTGTGCGTCCGCCATCGATGGGGATGCGTGCTCAGCAGCTGTGCTTGCGAAATCGGCTTGTGTGCACACGTGCGAGCCGGCAAGTGGGTCGTTCACGATCACGCCGTCTCGCACTACTGCTCGGGGCACTGAACACAAAGAAAACTTGCAACTGCAACAAAGCAGTCAAAAACAATCAAGCGAGTAATGCTGAAAAACAGACATCCATCGAAGTGAGGCTATTCAAATGCTATCAAACAACCAGTAAGCCAGTTCTCAAGCGCAGTAAAGAACAAAACAAAAAACCATGGGAACTCTCACCAACCAATTCGCGTCGTTGTATATCGTTCATTAACGTGCACACAATGCGAACACTCGTAAATGGTGTAGTTTTGCTGTTCGTTTACGCCAGTGTTGCGGTACGAGTAGACACGCGCACAGTCACTGACGAACAGCACTGGCTGCTTCTCATTCTCAGAGGCGCCCGTTATCGCCTAAAACGCGCTTTCATTAAGTTTTGGTGGAAAGCTGAGACGGGTGCGCTGGCTTCCGTAGTGAAGTAATATGGGGCACTGGTCCGGCACACCAGAGACGTCGGTTCGAATCCCACCAGAGGTTCAAAAAAAACCGATTCCCATCTCTTTCGATGATAGAACACCACAAACGATAGATCTATTATGATCTTTTATTTTGGTCCCGCCACTCAATGCGCCCATAGATGGGTAAACAGTTGCATGCAGGACGCGGGAATTCAAAATAGGTGAAGTGATCCGTGTCCCCTACATACAGCCGAGTCACTTAGGCGACTTTGATTTGCCACATAAAGATTGAAACTAGTTTTCTTTTCACATCTGCACACCTATTCAGTCGCGGAACTTAAAAATTGATATTAAATCTTTCGGCGTTGAAAGCGACTCTGCAAGAAAAATGTTTAAAAAAATCAAAAGAGATACGAACCCGAGATCCGCGCGTTGTGCGCGCGAGCCGGTTTGTCTCATTGACGCCTCGTGCAATCGCAGACTGAGAGGCGCCCGCTCGATCCAGCGGCTCAACAACGACACTGATGTCCCCGAAAGAGGGCGACACAACGTCCACCTCGGAACCTTCAGAGCCAAATTCGGATGCCTCCAACTCAAAACCACCGGACGCATCGAACACTGGCAAACTCTGACCGTCATCATGCAACACCGTGCAACTGTTCGCGACTTGTTTGCTCGGTTTCGTCTTTTTGACCGCTGGTTGTTCATGTTGCTGCGATGTGCTTGGCTCACCATTGTCCAACGCCCGTTTTCTGACGGCCTCTGTCGAAACGTTGTCACTGGTATTGATTGCAAAGTGCTCTTCAAACAAATTTCGAATCAACGGCGAATTTTGTTGGTCCACCAGATGTGTTGTGTCGTGGTCGGGTGGAAGCGAAACTGGAAACGGTTCTGGCTGAAAAAACAAAACAGACGACGTGCAACGGATAACAAAAAGGATTAATAATTATATAATAGTGTATAATTGCAACAAAAACGTGTAATTGTGTAATTGCATGGCATTGTATGGGCTATATAAACTGTGATGAGTGCTCAGTCTGTTTTTATTGCTGTCGTAATCATCCGAATCGTCCTAATCAGCGTTTATCTTAATAAAAACCCTTTCTATAATTTTTCTATAGTTGAGTTTTTCTTTTTTACCTCAGTCGTCACCACAAATGACAGTCGATCAGGTTGCAGCTCTCTGATTGGTTGACAGGCACCGACCTCGGCAGTGATTGGTGGAAACAGCAGAGTGGCATTGCCCGTTGTTGCGCTGTCGTCTTGAAGTGCACTGGTGCTCGCAGCACTCGTGGATGAATTGGAAAACTGAAAACAAACAATTGAGAAACGAACAGTTTCAAAGAAATCACTTCGGTAATTTGAATGTGCCCACAAAATTCCAAAACTGTGTTCAAATTCGCGCTACCGGTTCACTGGGCGTGACCGAGTCTGGCGTTCTGGCCGGGGTCAACTGCTGCAACAGACGATCCAATTCCAGCTCTTTCGATTCGATGCCGCGGAATACCATCTGAGAAAGAAACTACGGTTCAGCGGTAATTTATTTGGTCTCGAGAGTCATACGCGCGCTCCAGCCAATCAGCGTGCTGGATTGTGAACGAAAGCGTATGATCACGTTCCAACCCTTTTTGCTTGGACATTCGTATTTGCATTTTTCGTGACCGTATTTGAGATTGCGTCTGTTTTGCTTTTCCGTAACTAAAGTTGCTTGTACGTTAAAATGAAGAATCTGCAACATTGAAAACATCAGAAAAGCAGCGCCGACCAGCCGCATGTGGTCGCCAGCGAAATCGCGATGGGCCGATCTGATGTGCATGTTCAGCTGGCGTTGACTGCTGGTGGCCATGCGACATTGTTTGCATCTGTACGGGGTGTAGTCCAAGTGGTCGGTGGACACGTGGTCACGGAGGTCGTCCAGGGACTGCAACATTCAAAGCAACAACTCAGCTGGCGTCCCGTGTTTCTCTCTCGAACTGTTGTCTACTGACACTCGGGCTTAAAAATCACACCAGCAGACACATCAGATGCGGTGCGCTTGCGTATGCGCGTACATGGGTGAACAAGCGCATACCAGTGCGCAGGTATCCACTGACACCGGACACCCTCAACAACAGTACCACATTAACGCAAAAAACTAGAACCATGTGAACTCTCAACACAAACCTCAAAATGCTCGTCAGCACATTCTGGGTAGCCTGAATCAATGAACGGACACGCAAACTGCGACATCGGGAACGTTTCTCTGCTGAAATTATGTGCCAAAATAACGCACTTTTCCCAGTTTTTTTGTTATTTGGCTGAATCGACCGCTGAAATCTGAAGCACAAGGCATATGATAAACCGAACAGGAGCAAACTTGAAAAACATGTTAAATAACACGAATCCGTTTGATAGTCGATCATCAGGAACCGAGTAAAAAGTTGTTAAAAAGTCAACATCATGTTTTCATTTTTTTTTTCATTTGTACGCGCGCCGGTTCCGGAAACCCGAAGGTACCAAACTCCGGCGGAGACGGAGACGAAAAAAAAAATGTTTTCATTTGATCACTCAAATCGAAACACGATGGAAGAAAAAGGGAATATGAGAAAGTGCAATACACAAAACAGAGCCGCTTCCAATTCAACCTCACAAAAACGCTATGACAAAGAATAATATGCAGAACAACATGACAGTCAGCGATCCGTCATGAAAATGAGACAGACAAACACCAGAAAAACAAAGACTTGAAAAGCCTGTTTTTGCCTGCTACAAAAACTAAGGTAAGTATAAATATAAAGAAAACAAAAAATAAAATACCAACCGGTCAAAATAAAGAAAATAAAACCAAAACCAAAAAAACTAAAATCAAATAACACTGATAACCAACTACATTCGACGCTGAAAGACTCAATATAGAACATTCAAATGCGAAGCAGAATGGAAAACGCAAAAACATAAAAACACCAACAGCAACAATACAAACGCACACAGGCACACAGAGAGCGAAGATAAAACCAGTGAACGAAACGAATGGGTAAACGATCAATACAGGCAGCACAGCACATACACTCAGACGATAGTACGGGCAAGGCAGACACAGAACAAAACAACAACGCACACAGCGTCCACACAAGAAATACGTGCAAATAGAACAACTCTTTTCACGTCGTCGTAGACAAGCCAACACATAATGCACGCGCCACACATACAATCCTGACCAACACAAACTCCATTTCAGTGGAGAACAAAAACTAACAAAAACACGAGCGATTTGTAAAACAAATATAACAGTCGAATGCAATACAAAATCACTGCACGTCAATTTATTCACTGCATGTGAGTTTTGAACTGAAAAAAATCTAAAAATGCAACAAAAACACAGAAGAAATGAAGAAGTTCTGAATGAAAATGGCATTTTGAACTTCCCCATGAACAACCAAGAATATTGTAGCGTAGAATGACCGTAAACATTTTCAATCACTGGTCGTTCGCATCTGGGTTTTTTTTGCAGAAAAACGTCGGTTTTTTGCAGAAATTTTGGACCGTTTGCAGAAATTTTTTAGTAAATTTCTGCAAATTGCAGAAACAGATTTGCATACAAACTTTGGTTCTGCAATATTCATTTTGTGCTCAGCGCTTAACTGAGGTTTCACGCCATCATGGAAGAAATTTCAAATAGTTTTTTTTGTCAAAAACAGCTGTTTCGGCGGTTGCTGTAGCGCAATGATTGGCGTTTTGTTTTGCCTTCGTGAAGAAAATCGGAGTATTTCAAATTCGAAAAATAAAACAGAAATTCAATTATTATTATTGTTTGTTGATCATTATTGATTCAATTATTGTTTGCTGTTAGGCTTTCTGTTTGGAATTAGAATGAAGTGATCCATCATCCACACAACAGAAGATACAAAAATAAGACATTGGCGGAGGTACGGTGCGCAAGTTTGTCGTCGAGCTTGTCGAGAATCTCAGCAATCAATTCGAAGACACGCACAACGTTCTCAAGGCTGCCAAAATATTCTGCCGTCTAAGATAGATGGATCTGAACAGCTGCTGGTGTACGGAAATGCCGATCTGCTGTATCTGCACCAGTTTTATTCATCAATTTTGCCGGGCAAGGGCAGTATCGCTGATGAATGGAAACGATTCAAATGCGAACGAATTCAGTTCCCTGGTCCGAGTATAACTGCAGGCAAGCATGCAGTATCTGGGGATGAAAACAAAGAGGCGATACAAAATCAAACCGAACAAAGTGAACTGCACCTTTGAGAACGTCGAACCGACCGAAGCCATCGCTTTGATTGCGGAATTTGAGCTATGAGGGTTTTCAATTGATATTGTGTTGTTGTTAGGTTGAATGATTTGAAACGAATGATTGGTGATTTGTTCGGTTTGGCAATCTGGTTCGGTTTTGGTGTTTTTTCTGAATTTTTGAAAAATTTGCGGTAAGACGATGCAATTGGCAATTGCAATTCTGAGCATCGTTAAGAAATGATGCTCAGAACGAAAAAAATGACATTAAACAAGCACAAAAACCATTTTCGTCATGTTTTTTGAAATTTGCAGAAACCAAATTTTATTTGCAGAAATTTTTTACGAAATTTCTGCAAATTGCAGAACCGACTTTTTGAAAAAAAAACCTAGGTTCGCATCACCTGAGAAGTAAGAACACACTTCTCTCCTCAACCATGATTGCCTGATTCAACGGTGTGCTCTGTGACATCACGTTGTCACACTGACTGCACATTCAATTTCGAGCTAGTTTTCACGCCTCTTTCGTCTGATGTTCATTCTGTTGACTCCATGGTGTTGGTTTGATCTGTGAATGTTTTTTAAACTTGGCAAACAATTGTTCACACTTCACAAGAAGCAAATGGAATATTCGACTGTTTTACAGCGAAACCATTGGAATGTACAAACAGAATAAACCAAATACCAATGTGGCACCCCAGGATTTGATGTTTATTCCGAGGTTGGCGACACGAACGAAGATTCTGGAATCATGTGCAGGCCGTTTCGAACATGTGCCAATGGCACTGCAATGGAAAACAGCAGAGGTGCATGGGAGCCATTATCATGTCTGTATCTAGTAGGTAGCCAAGCCGGCCAAAAAAGGGTAACCTGGTAGGTGATTTTAACTGTTTGTGTGATCGTTGAAGAACGTTTTTGCAGCGTTTTTTCATAACCCACGCCCATCAGACTCTTCGGTCAACGTTTTAATTTATTCACCACGACAATAAAACAAAACAACACATTGTCTTGCTTTGCTACTAGGTAGGAAATTAAAAAATGTGTGGTTGACAATGTTGCGCGAAGCGCAATTTTTTTGCAAATTGCTGTTTTCATGTTTTTAAAATTGTTTCATGAAAAATGACCGCTCCAAATTTGGGGTAACCTGGTAGATGATTTTTTGTTTTGCTTTTTGGCACTACTAAACATAAGATCCCACCACCTCGAGTCCCCGAAATTCGATCTAACCGAAACACTTGGAAATCTTTACTTAAATTTTTACTTAAAATTGCGTCAGACGCTGTTGAGTCAAGCCACGTTTCCACAAAGATGTATACCATTGTCGATTTGCCATCCATATCAGTCAACCACTCCAAAGCCTCTCGTCTACCCGAAGAAAGTAATGACCTTGCGTTACAGAAATAGAAAGACAATTTTTCAATTTCACTTCCCAGAAACGGTCTGTTTCCATTCACGCCAACAAGAGAGCCGCGGACCTAACCCTGCCCATCGGGGATTGGACAGTGTTGTGACACTGTGACAGTGATTGTGACAGTTCGCGATCCATCTTGTCAGTGAGACCGATATCGAAGGGGAAAGAATAGAACTGCATGCGCCAACCGGATCCAGAACTGTTGGGCACCCTCTCGTAGATAGCGTGCGCATCAGTCCCTGATCCCCTCAGTACAAACGTCCTACCCCTCCCCCTGAACCGCTCACGAACATGATGGAGCACGTCTCTAGCACGAAAGTTAATCACCCGCTGAACATGGGTCAAATCCGCTCGAACGAAGCACTTAGTTGATTGCTGTGATCGTCCTGCGTTCAGCGCCGCTGCAGCGTCCTTGCCCATCAACAGCTCTTTTGTGCGCCCCTCATCATCAATCAACACCTTTAGCGGACGAGGTCGAGTGCGGCGACCACCAGAACGCGTCGCGTCAGCAAAGGTGGTTACGAAACCCATCCATAAACATTCGCGCACCGCCGTCGGCGCTCCGCCCAGCTGCGCCACCAAAGCTCTGACCGCCGCCAGTTCCGGTTTTAGTTCCGGGTCGCCCCGACTTGCCTAGTTGCTGTGAACGGCGACTGCTCTTCTTGCAGATTCTCAATGACGCAATTGTTTTTCTTCAGCTGCTGCTGCGTCACTTCATCCTGCGTCGCAAAGTCGCGGCGAGCCGCTTGGTCGATATTGAAGAATTCTTGAGTGTCAGGGGCAGCGCAGCCAAATGCGCCGGTGGCCGGCCGTACGAAGGGTCGATTGTAGATTCGTCCGGAGTTTTGCCCGAGTTCTGTTGCCACTCTTTCAGTTCCCGAAGCAAAGTCGCATTCTCTTCACGCTGCTGCTTCATTTCCTCAAGTAGTTTCGTTACGACCTCAACCAGCCGCAACAAAGTTTGATTCACATTTGCAGATTCAGACTCCGGTTTTTTGTTTTCAGAATTTTTATTCGGCATTATTTTGGATTGTTTTGTCGTTTTCGAATTATCTGGACTGAATGCCACTGCAGGCGCTCGTTTTCGCTCCGATTTTCGCGTTGACGACATGCGCTATCCGACAAATCTGGAATAGATGAGGCACCGCAAAGCCGGGCCTCAAGTTTATGGGTAAAAACTTGGCAATCTAAGCTCTGAGCGTCCGAGCTGCTTCGTTTGCAAGCGCTGCGTTGTCTGGTTGCTGTTTCGTGTCGTGTCGTCGCGACATCATCAGAATTGCTCGAATTTCAAGCCCGTATGTTTGTTTTCACTTTAGCTGGAAACAATTAGTGACGTTTTGGAGGTCAAAACACAAGAAGAGGCATGGTAACGGTTTAGAAAAGGGGTAAATGAGGTCACCAAAACAAAATCTGCAAAGTTTCGCGGCAACTTCCGCCATACGCGAGTCATTCGGGAGGTGCCTGCATATCATATGTGGTTCTTCGAACTCCCTGATTGATTTAGCACAACTTTGATTCTTGAAATTAAAAAAAATTAAAATTTTTTTTTTAAAGTTGAGAACAACGATAACTGTAATTACATGTAATTATATTGGCTATGTAAGCTGTGATGATCTGTGATCAATGTTGGGTCTGTTTTTATTATTGTCGTTGTCGTGTCGTCCTAATAAGCAAACCCAAAATAAACTACGTAACAACTGGCGCCCAACGTTTGGCTCGCACCTATTATCATCAATCATCAAAACAAAAATCAACAGAAATCAATCAGCAACCACAAAAATCATTGGCGGAAAAAAATGGCAAGGAAAAACGCCAGCAGTTTGCTGAGCAGCAGAGATTGCACGGGCGATGAGGGAGGCGTCGACGGACAAGCTTCACGTGCTTCCGGCCGAACGTGCGCCGAGGATTGAGCCGTGGTGTGATAGGCCGCAGTGCCGTTAAAAGCCGTTAAAACGTTAAAACGCAATGAAAATTTCAAAACAAATCATTTTTAATCAGCCAAATGAAAGACGTTAAAACGCAATAAATTTCAAATCAACAAACCAATTTTAATCAGCAAATCAAAATAAAGTGATAAATCATATCCAATCAAACTACGTGATAAATTATTTTCAATTGTTGGGGAGAAGTTGGGAACAACGATAACTGTAATTACATGTAATTATATTGGCTATATAAGCTGTGATTATAAGCGGTTGGATCTGGATGTTTTTGTTTGTTGCTGTGCAATTTATTATTGTGCAACTTGATGCAGCTGAACGGTGCAAAATTAGCTTTTCGGTGTACTTTCTCGTCTTTCTGCGTCATTGTTTCAGTGTCATTGTTGTGATTTTGCTCTGAATTTTTGTGATGTGGTGAAATGAATGGAAAGTGAAGAGAAAATACAAAGAGAAAAACAAATGAACGTCAACCTGAGCTAAACCAGACAGTAAATGCTCAAATCGTGCAATTCAATCTATTTGTTCTTGGCTTAAACAGGCATAAAAGAATCGTAATGAGTTTTAGGTTTATTTTCATACGTCATTTTTGCACCCAAAATAGGCACCATTTTAGTGAAAAGGTTTGGTAAAAACAGTTTTTCATTTTAAAAACCGGTTTTATTTCCGATGCCACCTCTCTTTTCGATGCCACTTCACATTTTGGGTCCGCTTTCAGTTTGTTGCACCACAGTGATTGATGCATGAAACCCTTGGTTGGCTCCAGCTGAGTAACCTTCTTCAATCTTCAATGGTTTGGTAGTTTCTACCATAAAATTGAACACCTTATTCAAAATTTGGATTACGAAAATCATACACACAGGTGCTCAGCAGAACGAGGACTTTATTTGAGCCACCGATCAACCACAATGCTGCAACAAATTTTGAGCGGACCAACAGTTTGAAAGAGTAGAGTGCCACCGCCACCTCAATCTCAACTGGAAAGTTGCCTGGCAATACCTGACTTTTTGTTTGTCAATGCTGTACTGATGGCCACCGACACCGACGACGTCTCACTCAAGAATTGAGGATGCTATTTCCCAGTAGCGAAAGTGCGGGGGGGGGGGGGGGGCGGCCCACCCCCCCCCCCTCAGCCGAAAATCCTGCCCGTGCACGGGCAGATACCCGTGTACCCCCCCTCCCCCCCTTTACCCGTAATGCTTCTTTATTCAAAACGCACGCGCACGGGCATCGGCATCGCACCTGCACTTTCCAATGAGCATGCAGCACACGCACTGCACCCACTTTTTTCACGCTCACCGTCCCCGTTCGATCAGTACTTGGATCTAAACACTCAAAATAATCTTTGACGAGCGACTGCGAAAGATGTAACAAAACCGTCTCTGAAAAAAGTTAGTTTTTTAATTGGGTCGAAATGGTATTTACCATTCATTTTCACTTTGCAAAATGTTTGGGTCATGTTGGGGTAAACTGGTAAAAAGAAGCAATGACTGCAAAACGAATATATAAACGTCACTTTTTTTGTTTTTTCCATTCATTTTCACTTTAGAAAAAAGGCTTGGGTTATGTTAGGGTAACCGGGTAAAAGAAGCATTAGGTTTTTAAAACGGGTATTTTTTAATGAAAAAAACGTTAATTTTTATATTTTTTATTCAATCTTACTTAACTTACAAAAAGGCTTGACTTAGGTTAGGGTGAACGGGTAAAAGTAGCAAAATAATAAACTTCGCATTTTCACTTTACAAAAAAGGCTTGGCTTAGGTCAACGGGTAAAAAAGCATTAGCCTTTTAAAACGGGTAAATGAAAAAAACGATTATTAAATTTACAAAGTGTCTGTGCGTGCGTGTGTGTGTGGCACTTTTTTGCAATTTGAATTGGCGCCCATTTTTGCTACTTAAGAAAACTCCATCTCAATTTCCTTAACCTATTTTTTATTAACACCAGTTGAGATTGTTTTCTCAAAACGTCGCTTTTCATAGCTGCAGTCATCATGATACTCTTTGGTCAACAGAGACAGTTCAGCGCAGCATAGGTAAATGGAAGCGTGGCTGATCAAAACTTGATGATCGACTGGGAAAGATGTAACAAAACCGTCTTTGAAAAAAGTTTGAACTTTTTTTGTTCTTAAAAATCGGGTTGCAAAACGCACATCGACATCGGCATTGCAAGTTGCACTTTGGGTTCAAAACAAGTAAATTTCATTGAAATTGATACTCCATGTTTCATTTTCAAATTGATACTCCGTGGTTATGAGCGATAATTTCAACGTAACGCACGATGGGCAACTGGCAATTTTTGCTGCTCAAAACTTGACGAGCGACTGCGAAAGATGTAACAAAACTGTCTCTGAAAAAAGTTAGTTTTTTAATTGGGTCGAAATGGTATTTACCATTTATTTTCACTTTGCAACATGTTTGGGTCATGTTGGGGTGAACGGGTAAAAAGAACCAAAACTGCAAAACGAAATTATAAACGTCACTTTTTTGTTTCTTCTATGCATGTTCACTTTAAAAAAAGGCTTGGCTTATGTTAGGGTCACCGGGTAAAAGAAGCATTAGCTTTTTAAAACGGGTATTTTTTATGAAAAAACGTTGATTTTTATATTTTTTATTCAATCTTACTTAACTTACAAAAAGGCTTGACTTAGGTTAGGGTGAACGGGTAAAAATAGCAAAATCATTAACTTCGCATTTTCACTTTGCAAAAAAGGCTTGGCTTAGGTAAACGGGTAAAAGAAGCATTAGCTTTTTAAATCGGGTAATTGTAAAAATCGTTAATTTTTATGTTTTTTATTCAATCTTACTTTACATACAAAAAGGCTTGACTTAGGTTAGGGTGAACGGGTAAAAAATGGCAGAATCATAAACTTCGCATTTTCACTTTACAAAAAAGGCTTGGCTTAGGTAAACGGGTAAAAAAGCATTAGCTTTTTAAAACGGGTAAATTAAAAAACGTTAGTTTTTATATTTTTTTATTCAATTTTACTTCACTTACAAAAAGGCTTGCCTTCGGTTAGGGTGAACGGGTAAAAATAGCAAAATCATAAACTTCGCATTTTTTTATTTATTTAAATACATTAAAAAATATTGTATTGTAGGCGACTTCACGGCAGCACAAGGTAAATTTTCTTCAGGGTTATTATTCAGTAAACGTTACTGTTTTTTTCTTTCTAAGTCAATGCCACTTCACCAAAAAGGCTTGGCATTGATTAAGCCACATACGCTCGGGTCAATAGGCTAGTTATGTAACAAAGCAACAAGCACTCAACTCAATTCAGAAACTGGGACTTTGTGAGAATTTGTTTTTGACATTGAAAATTTTGAATTACAAAACATAGACAAAACGAAACCAGGTAGATTAACAAAAATCCTCAGTAACACCGCCCCGGCTTGACATAAAAACAGAAAAATAAATTAATTCCGATAGTTTTGAATGAAATTGAGCATTTAATTGATAACAGCGCGTCGGATCCGTCAAAACTGAAGCCCCGTTTTTTTCAGGAAAACCACAAATAAAAAAGCAGACTTCAGAGAGCTGTTTTTTGGCTTCATAATCTCTGGCTTTCAATTGTGGTAAAAGCTGCAAAACAACTTTCATATTTGTGAACTGTTCTGATGAAGCCGTTCAAAACATTTCCTACCTGAAAATGCAAGTTTTTTTGCCATCTTTACTTTGGTCAGTAATGTCACTAACATTTCAATTCTATCTTTATTCAACGCAAATCAATTGCGACAAACAAACTAAAAATACTGCCCAAAAGACGACATGACAGCCGAAATAAAACACTAAAATGAAAAAGAAAACTCGAATCATTACAGCTCTCACAAAAACCGATCAAATATCACAATCAAACAGTTTTTTCATGATTTGTTGTGCAAAAATTTCAATTGAAAAATCCGATCACATAAAGCACAGCAACAATTTGAACTCAAATCATTGGTCTCGGACGTATTCTCTGACGTCTGTTATTGTTTTACGAGTTTTTCAGTTTTGTTTGTTTTTGGATTTTAAAGTTTCAAAACAAAATTTTAACAATCAATTTCAAACATTTGCAAGCATACGAACAAACAATTGCTGAGCAAAAATTGACCCAGTATCAAAGAGCAGCAGCAAATTTCAATTTTCTATAGTTTTTACCAGCTCAATTGAATCAACGAATATCTGAAGGAACGCACACGCAGACTCAAACAAAGCAGCTGATACTGACAGCAGTGCATCAGTCGCCAGCTCGAAATTTCAGCCACGTCGCGTTTGCGTCCCACTTTCACCGCAGTCGTGGTTCACATTCCTGAAAAATTTCGTCATTCAGCTTAACAAAGTCACAAGTATGGAACGAAAACATAAAAAATGCACTATCCGTCAGCATTTCCAGCGGCCATTAGGTCGAAACGAACAACACACGACGTCATGATGATCATATGATTGATCGCCTCGCGGCTCGCCTGTATCTGCGAACGAATACGACTAGGGTTGTCTGACAAAAATCAAAATTAAAAAAAAAACAAAAAAAAACAAAAATACCGATTTAAAATCAAAAAAAATTCCCTTCCTTCTCTGAAAACTTCACAATTTTTTTTTGAAATTGTCTTGTAAAACCGTCAGCAGTCGATTTTGGACCGTTTTACTGCCTGATTTTAGGCTTGAACAACTTTTGAACTGAAATTTTTTAACGACGCAAAACTTGGTTTAATAATTCCGATGCAGGCAAGGACACAATTCGTCTCACATTGTGAATTCTGAGCGTCCGAGCTGCACTTTCTGCAAGCGCTACGTTGTCTGGTAGCTGTTTCGTGTCGTGTCATGGCGACGTCATCAGAATTGATCAAATTTCAAGCCGGTATGTTTGCTTTCACTTGAGCTGGGGACAATTAGTGATATTTTGGGGTCAAAATACAAGAAGAGGCATGGTAACAATTTGGAAAAGACGTAAATGAGGTCACCAAAACAAAATCTGGAAAGTTCCGCCAAACGGGAGTAATTCGGGAGGCGCTTGCACATCAAATGTGATTCTTCGGACTCCCTGATTGATTCAGCTCGACTTTGATTTTAAAAAAATTCCTCAAAATAACGATTTTTAAAATTTTCAACAACCCTAAATACGACACGTGGTGACGTCGACATCGACATCAAAATTAGACAGGCGGGCGGGACGGACATTAAAATAGGGCATCACTCAATGAACGTTTATGAACGAAAGAACAAAAGTTAAAAATGAATTTTGTTTGATGATGTCAATTCAATTTCAATCAATCGAGTTTGGTCAATTTTGGCTTTGAATTCAATCGACGTCGAAATAAAAAACTGTCGTCCGTCCCTCCGTCCCGTCCCCGTCCGTCACGAGTCCACGACCCTACCTTCTTTGTCTTCTCTCTGAAGTCACCCTACCCGTTTCAATCTCCAATCCCGTCGCCATCGTCATTCAGTCCATTCTCCGTTTCCAACGGTAGTTGAGCGATCACAAAGTCCACTGACATTTGTTTTGTTCAGTTCTGTTTCTGCGTCTGTCCAAATCAAAATTCCTGTTTGGTTCTTTGTCTTTCAGCTGAAATGTTTGCCGACAATTGCAAATCAAGCAAACTGCAAAAACAATTATTCAAAAGCGCGGTTTATTTTACGCTTTTTGAATAAAGTAGGCAAACCGTGTCAGTCATGGTACAGTGACACCCCCCAGGCGTGGGCCATGGGCATGGGGGGTGCACCATTGTAGAAAATTTTCTGCGGGGGTGCACACCCCCCACCCCACCCATGAGATTTTTTCGCTTAAATTTTGAAGGAAAAACGCTAAATTTTGCTGCAAAATCTTTAAAATTACAATGCAGAATATCAAGTAATCATATATTCAGCTTATATCATGGACTTTAAAGACAAAAAATCATGATTTTTGAGCAAAAATTCATGATTTTTGGGTGGTCCGAGAAAATTTTTGGGGGTGTCACTGTTACTTAGGTCCATCTATGGGGGGGTGGGTGGGGGGGGGTAGCAAATTTCGAGGGGGGGGGGGGTGTGGATGGTCCAGTGTCAGGTTTTGGGGGGTGGGTGTCGCGTGTCCCCCACCCCCCCCCCCCACGCAGAGGTCTGGTTTGCCTACTTTATTCAAAAAGCGCAAAATAAAACGCGCTTTTAAAAACGTTTTAGAAAAATATTTGCATTTGCTTGATTTGCAATTGTTAGCGAACATTTTACCCGAAAGAAAAAGAACTATCGCTACACAAATGGAGAAGTTGACTAAGGATGACGACGGCGACGGGGAATGAAATGGGTTACAACACGGGTAGGGACAGGGAGGGTTCAGTCACAGAGAAAAGGAGAGAGTAAGTGATGGACAAACGACTATTTTTTTTAATTTGATCGAATTTGATCATTTGATTTGATTGGTCATGAATTTAATCAAAATTGACGAAACTCGAGCTCGACTCAACTGATAAAAATTGAATAATCAATCAAGCAAAACTCATTGATAGCTTTCGTTGTTTCGGAAAAAGCGATTGTGTAATCAATCGAATGATGCGTTTAGTTCCTGTACAATCCTGATGTGGACGCTATCACGTACAGTCTATCACGCTAATATATGCAACTCGCTGATTGGTCGGCTCCTCACGCTCCGCACCCTGGGAACGGGATTCAGAAAAAATCATGTTTTTCATTGTTCAACGGTTTGTTTTCATTTATTTCATGCCGAAAAAACATTCTAAATAAAAACCTACCAAATTCCAAAAATTTGCATTGGTCACAATGTCAAAAAAATGTCTTTTTTTGGTTGATTGACTGCGACGACGTCGTCTATGGTTTTTGGTTTAGTTTTTGCCTTTTGGCATGAAAAGAGCGTGCCGCCGCTGGCCGCTACTGTGTGTCCGAAGCACAGAGAAGAAGAACGCAGCAGGTGACAGTATTTATTGACAATGTGAACAATCTTTGAACAACAATGAATGGACATGGCGCACCCAATGAATCAATTGTTAAAAGCGGGATGAAAACTGTCGAAATCGTTGGAAGCAAGTTTTGTTATTTTGTTTGTTTGTTTTAAATTTGTTTTGAACACGCAGCAGCGGCCAGCGGTACGTTTGAAAGCAAAAATTCTCGACGACGTCGTCGCCGTCAATCAACCAAAAAAACTTCAGTTTACTAATTTTTTACCAATTCAAACGTTTGGAATTTTGTAGTTTTTTATTTAGAATGTTTTTTCGGCATGAAATAAATGAAAACAAACCGTTGAACAATGAAAAACATGATTTTTTCTGAATCCCGTTCCCAGGGTGCGGAGCGTAAGGAGCCGACCAATCAGCGAGTTGCATATATTAGCGTGATAGACTGTATGTGGTGATTGGTGAAGCATCATTTTGCAGAAGCTTTTGTGGCAAGGGTCAAGTGAAATACGATGAAGACAAGGTGACTGCTAAACTAAGTGCATATGCAGACTGACTGAGGTTGTTTGCAAAGGGCAACTGATGAAATGTTATTTTTCGAACGCAATCCGCTGCCGGTTTCACTTTGCAGTTCTGCAAATCTCGCCCCCTAATCGGGGTCAGCTATCCGGTCTCCTTGCAACCGTCCCTGCCCGCTCCCCACACCTACACGGTCACTGTCCAGTCTTTGTTTTGAATTTATTGAATTGAACGTGCTACCCTGGAAACCAATAAAAGCGAAATTAGTTTGATTTGAAACAAAAAAAATTGGGTACCATTGGGTGGCAAAAATAGCAAATTAGGTCGGTTCTATTCCCGAAAACAGCATTTTACGCCGCTCAAAATCACGAATTTTGATGTATTTCTTATTTTGAGTTCAACAAGATGCCAAGTTCTGGAAAGTTTAGGAGCTGGGAAGCATTCGGTTTTTTATGGTTTTGAAACGGTTTTAAAACGGAAAAGAAACCGTTTTTTTACCAACCCTAACGGTACTGCTTTGGTGCTGTCTGAACTTTGGAGGAATTGCCCGCAGCCTGCGCACGGCAGGAGCAGGAGGGGCGCCCAAAAATTGTCGAATCAACAACAAGAATTGTTTTATGTTCTCCATTTTAGTTCAGTGGAAAATCAAAATTCTGAAACAAATTCAAAACATTGTTTTACAACTATAGCTTGTGTCTTTGTTGGGTAAAAACATGGGCAAGGCAAACCTTGCCCATTACCAGTGTCAACTGCATGGTGATTGTTTGTTTCACTTATTTTTGAATAATTTTTGTCATCATCTTACTCACCATGTTTTTGCAGCTGATACTGCGTGTTCAATAAAAGTTGAAGTATGAATTGTGCGCATATTGCGTATTCGGTTCGAATTTCGCGGCTCGACATTGATCTGGTGAAAAAGCGAGTGTCGAGAGCTGGCACAGTCACCGCCGCCGCCGCTCACAACGCACATCACCACGCAAACAACAACTCAACCCAAGTTGGCTCAACTGGCGCTTGCGTGCGAGCTCAACGGAACGGATTTTCGAAAAGTCCGTCTAGCTCTGCCAGCGCGAACTCGTCACATTCTGGCCATTGCTTTGACAATGCCGGTGGCCAAAATGACTCCAACAGTACGGGTAATTGGAACTGTGTTGGTGAGTGAGCAGTGTTTTCGAAAGTGAGCATTTGATTCGTGACAGCTTTGTCACATCATCTTTTGGACACTTTCAGAATGTGGCACATCATTAAGTCCGTGGCTGTGCTTGTATTGCGGTTTGATCCACTGCGGGCGGTAAGTATTCTTGCTTTTTTGGGTTTTCCGTCTCATTCTTTTTGGATTCGTTTCCAAAAAGTTTGTTCATTTCAGTTACGTGAACCAGGATGGTTTAAAACACTACTATTACTTTCGTGAGCATGGCGTCTGCATGGATTGTCACAATTATTCAGTGTTTTGGTTCGTATTTTTGGTTGCACAGTTCTGCAGCTGAAAAAAATCTGTGGTTTTGGATACACGCTTTTTGCAGTTATTCATGCGATGATTTCATTTGTAACGACACGGATGACAAAAAGCTTGATTCGATTCGCCGTTCACTTCAATACTATAACGATTTGCGGTGCGGTATTTTGTTTTTTTATCAAAAAATTCAATTGTTGACAAATTGCTGTTGAAAAGTCACATTTTGTGGCTATGGAATTGTTTCATTTATCTAGTTGGTCCGATCACAATTATCACACTCCCCCATGGACGTCGCCACCACCAACAGTCTCGATCACAAACGATCAATCGGTAATCTACTGCTGCAAAAGTGCATTTTTTTATTTGTGCGCGGTGAAAGCGATTTGCAAAAACTGCTTGGTGTGAAGCGCATTCAGACGGAGCATTTTGCCAGTAAGCTGCTTGGGTGACATTGTGCAGCACCAGCGTCAATTTCTTTTCAGGACGATCCCGGTGAGCCACCACTGCTGTCGCCGATGCTGCAGACGGACGCGAACGAACTGACGCAGTCGCAGCAGCACACCAAATCGCCCTCCACTTCGCCGTGTAACTTGTTTGCATTATTGTGTTTTCCATTGTTTCGGTCCGAGTCGTTCGTTTTCGTTACTTTCGTTACTTATACATCATACTTTTGCTTAGCAGAAATAATTTTTGCTCTCTGATTCATTTGTTGCTGACATGCAGTATTGCAGTTCGAGTGTTTGTTCCGTTTGCAGTCCACAGCAGCACACCGCCAATGCCAACGCGATCATACTCCAATCCGGTGGTGGCGACGAACAGTGTTGCCAGTGGCACCGCAATAAAGACGATTCGTATTCGCCCGGTCGGCGGCAGCGGCGTGGTGCAGTCGAGCTCAACGGTGCCACGAGAGTGCAGCAACAGACAGCCGACGACGACGCTGCTGCTGAGCACGCCGCAGCACCTGCGACACCAGCAGCACAACTACGCCGCCTACAGACGGCTGCCCCCACGCACGCACCCTGCGCGTTCGCTGCTGCTCGTTGGCGACAAACGGCCGTCAGCTGGAGGCAATGGGCGCCAAATGGACAGTGCTGCTGCGAAGCGTGCTGCGGTGCCAGGTGGCCGTCAGCACTCGTACCAGCTGACGGGCGTGCCTCTGAGTGCTGCTCACACGCCACTCAGCTTTGTCAGTCGAAACGCGCAGTCGACACAGCGAACCATCACTGCTGGTTGGTGGCTGGTGCACTTGTGTCATCAGCTCACATTGCAACATGATTCACAGCGTTGCCTACTTATTCGAACGTATCTCACCGAAATGACATCATCTGCTCTGAAACATGCTCGACAGACCGCACTTTTAGTGTGGCCAAAATTCTGGTGCCTGTGCGTTTTTGAAGCAAACGGCGTCATTTCCGTTTAGCACGCTCGAATAAGGCGTTCTATATATTATTGACTTTATTCTGTGCAAACGTTAAAGAATTCATTTCAGGCTGCGCCCGATTGAGCACGTCAACAGGTGCTGCTGCATGCACCGGCGGCGAGCAGTCTGCGGATGTGGCGTTTGCTGCCGACAGTGGCGGCAGCAGTGCCAGCAACAACAGCACACTCTCAAACGTCACAACCACACAGCACTCACCGGCGTCGCAGTCACCGCAGTCCTTGGCAAGTGACACGACAAAACTGCAGTTCGCAATGTCGACGCCGCCGCCAGAGCCAGCGAACAACGAAGAACAGCGACCAGGGGTGAACATTGAGCTGCTTGCGTCGACTGGGCAGGCCAGTGCCAGTGCTCTCTTAGCGGTCGATCACAGCACAGACGAGTTTTATTCAGCCGATGAATTGGTGAAACGAGCGAAGCTGCCACACGTTTGTTCATTTGCATATTTTTTCTATTGTTGCAGATTTTGTCAATCTTAATTTCAACTGAACGTTTCATTAGTTTACTTTCAGCAGTTTTCACAGTTGCCTGTTCACCACCGAGTGCTGTTTTTATTGCAGGCTGCGTCGTGCAGCGAGCTGTCGTGTCACACAGGTCTGCGTGGCCTGCGCAACCTGGGCAACACCTGCTTCATGAATGCTGTGCTGCAGAGTTTGAAGTGCGTTTTTATACGGTTGCACGTCTTGACGATTCGGTTGCTTCAATTACGAAATGAATTTCAGCAACATCGAGACATTCTGCTACTATTTCCACCAGCTGCCGCAGATTGAGCCACCGAAAAACGGTGGCCACAACGCTACGGTCAGCCGATACAACACTCGCCGCAGTGGACCGTCGGAAGCGTGCGTTTGGTTCTCTGACTCACATTCGCAGATTTCAATTTGTTGCATTGCTGATTATAATTGGCGTAATTCACTTATTCTCGTCAGTGATTGTCTATCTGCTTCAGATTCCTAACGGAAGAACTCCGCAAAACGTTGGTCGCCCTGAGTCAGTCTGGCTCTGCGATCGCCATCTCACCAGACTCGTTGTTTCAAGTCGTCTGGAAGCTGGTGCCGCGTTTTCGGTAATCCACACCACTGTTATCATTTGTCCATGAATGGACTTGTTTTGTGTGACTGAAACCGGAGATTTATCGATGTAGATGTCATTGTTTTTGCTTATTCAGTGGCTTCCAACAACAAGACGCACACGAATTCCTGCGTTGCATCCTCGATCGGTTGCACTCTGAGCTGCGTTTCGTGCTGCCGACAGCGAGCGTCAACAAGAAGCACCAGCAACAGTTCAACGGCGGCAGCGTCGTGAGCGCCATCTTCGAGGGCATACTGCAGTCGCGCGTCACCTGCCTCGACTGCGCCACGGTCTCCACGAAAAAGGACCCGTTCTTGGGTGCGTGCGCCGTGCACGCTTGCGCACGTTCACTTCATTCTTTCGCTTTTTTGTTGTTTTGCTCATTTTTGAAGAAATTCTTTCAGATTTATCTTTGGATATCCCGGTGACGAAGAAAGGCGAAAGCGTGCAATTGGCCGGTTGGTTTGTGTCCGTTTTACGAAAAGTCTTCGGCCAACAGCCAAGCATCTAAGCGACTAAGCATTCTACGCGACGCCACTTTCAGATTGCTTGAATCGGTTCTTTGCCAAGGAAGAGCTGGACCGCTCTGAACAGTACCACTGCAACCGATGCCAGTGTCGCCAGCCATCCACAAAGCAGTTCTTCATTGCGCACATACCTGATGTAAACGCTTGCGCTTGTTCTTTACTCTCCAGCAGATTGTCAGTTCAGGTTTTAGATGAAATCGAAGTTAAAAAGCACTGGACAACAGTGACAGTTCGGTGGTATCGGTTTGATTCAGTCTGTTGGCAATTGCAACGTTACGCAAATGCAGCATGTCGGACACTGTGACGCCACTGTGTCTGTTGCATTGCAGGTGCTGTGTTTGCACCTGAAGCGCTTTCGCTGGGGCCACTGCAATCGCTCCAAGCTCGACCATTATGTGCACTTCCCATTGGACGGCCTCGACCTGCGTGCGTTCGTGGTGCCGGCCGCTGCTGCAAACGCCAAGCAAAGCGCCAGTTCGCACGTGCAAACACGCAGCACTCGCAAACAACAGCAGCAACAGCAGCATCTCTATGATCTCGCTGCGATCGTCGTGCACCACGGCTCTGGGTTCGTTTCGTACTGTGCATTTATGTGCACACATCCGACAGAAATGACGTCATTTCTTTTGAAAAAACATTCGCTGGTCATGAAAAAGCGCCGGTCTTTCAGTGTTGTCAATCAGTTACTTTAAAAAGCGTGCTGGGATCAAGCCAGCTGAATGTCTGGCGCTTGTGTGGGACCAACAAATGTTTTTGAAGCGAACTCGGACGCTTGAATAAACAGGCCATACATCACTGATTCGAGTTCTTGCTGATTGGCCCGTTTTGTATCTAAGTGTGTGTCGATGCAGTGGCTGTGTTTGTTGTGTTCAGCGTCAGCAGCGGCCACTACACGGCGTTTGCGTTGCACAAGCGCTGCTGGTACCACTTCAATGACACCACCGTGCGCCTCAGCACCCAGCAAACTGTGGCCAATCAGCGCGCTTATATCCTCTTCTACATCCGCAGGAAATCACCGTAAACTCAGCAAAAGTAAAACTGAAATGTCACGTGAAATGAATTTGTGCTCATTCAAAACATATTGTTAGTGTTACAATGATTCCAAGCTTTCTTTCTTTTTCTGTTTTGAACACGAACTTTGTTTGAGCTCCTCTTGTGCCACATGCCGTTTGTTTTTCGGACTGTATTTCGTATGTGTTTTTACACACACACACACACACACACACACATTTGGTCTTCGTTTTTTGTGATGGTTTATTTTTTGTTTTCTTCAGCCTAGAGCCGTCTTTCACAGCAACCACCGTTGTCTGTCTCTTTCTCTCTGTTTTTATCTGTCTGTCCACTCCAGAAACTCGACTTATTTGTCTTTTCGTTTAGTATTTTATTTCATCATTTTCGTCGAGCTGCGTCCGTGAACGCAAGTAGTGTTCAAGAAGTGTGTCGTCAAAATCGACAGCGACCGCTGATAGACTGCGTGCTGTTTGTTTTAACAACCCATTCTGTTCTCGATTCGTTGTTGAACCGATTACGAAGAACAAAACTCAAATGATAGGCACCGTGTTTTATTATCTGATTTGTAAAGAATCGTGTTTCTGTCGGTTACTGTCTGCTTCACGGGTTCATTGTGTATTCGTTTTGCAGAATGAATAACGGAGAAATAATAGTTCAGAATTCAGATCTTGATTGCTTTTGTTCTTTTGTTTTTCGGTGAGGAAAAAGTTGGTTTTAGGGTTCTTAAATGTTTTATCAAGCGAAGCGGCACTCTTTTTGCATACAAAATTCGATTTTGTATTTGATGATATTTCATCTGGTGGTAACAGAAATCATCAAAAAGTTCCGTAAATGTTACTTTCTTTTTTCGTTCAATTCTCGCCACTGTCACGTTGTTGCTCAACTGAACAATTCACGCTTTTTTGTTTGCACAAGTTTTATTTTAACTTCAATTTCGTTCTTGTTTGTAAGATAATGGGTACACGGACTGTGTTATTCTGGAATAAAATTTCAGTGTTTTTTTTTGGAAACTCGATGTTGATTATTGCAAGTCATGAGCAGCCGTAACTGATCGGCTTCATCAGTACCTGTGCCGTGCCAGTATGCTTTGTCGTTTGTGTCCAGTGCGACGGTGTGCTGGCACGTGGTGCATCTGTCGTGCAATGCGTAGTGTGTGCCAGCACGGATGCACGTCGTTGCAGTGCCACCGTGGCACGCGTGTGCTTTGCGTGATCAGTTGTTTTCGCGAGCACAGGCTTCGCGATCGTCACACCACCGCGTACGTGTCTGTCTGCGCGTGCGCGACATGAGCTATGAGCTTCAAATGGCCGTGGCAGTATGAGTTTCCGCCGTTTTTCACGTCAGTTGGTTTTCGCTTTGAAATTGTATTCAGCGATTTTTTGCTAACATTTTCAAGAAATTGTTTCTGTCAAGAATATAGGTAGTAAAAATAACTTTGCTTTCAGGTTGCAGCCGAATTTGTCGACGCGTGAGAAGCAGTTGGACGCGTGGGCGTCTTTAGTGTTGGACTTTTGTCAGCATAATCGAATTTACACGTCCGATCTCACGGAACTGCAGCAATCCGAGTTGTTCTGCAACACACGCATAAATCGTTCGTCTAATCTTGTTTCGGTTGGAGACACCGATTTCTGCACGGGCCGTCCCATTTGTGCCTCTGATGTTGCCGGGCCAACATGCAGGGATCCGCCCGATTTGTCGTCCGTGCTTTGTTTTAAATTTTTTTTCGATTGCAGGTCAGCTGAATCAGGAAGCAGTCAGAGCCGTTTTTGACGTGTTGGACCGAAGACGTTCGTTTCATGCTTTTTTATTTGCCCCATAGTAGTCAGTCATGCAAAAAAGAAACTCAGATGAGCATGCATTTTAGGACACGTGGATTGGCTCGACAAGAATCACACCCGTTGTCACATTTACTGGCGACGACCGGAGGAGTGGGCAAAACTGATATACGACTGGGTCAGTGGGGTTGGAAATGAATGAAAAATGGCAACTTGTTGACAAAGCAGCGGTTGAGTGAGCTGGTTTGTTGTATTTCGTTTGCACTCGCACACAGGTGGTCAGCAACGGCCTGTTGAACTCTGTCTGCACGCTGTACGAACTGACGCACGGCGACGACACTGCCAACGAACGTGCGTCCGCTTGAGCCATTCGCTGTTTATTGATGCGATTGTGATCTCGCTCAACTCAGCCATTGTTTTGCTTTCATTACGGCCGTGCAACACCGTGGCTGGTGCGCGGTGATCGGATCAACGTTGTTCACGATTGCCGTTGCCGCATGTTGTTGTGTGTTGCAGCATTCCATGGTCTCGACAAGGAGGTCCTGTTGAAATCACTGCAGCACCTTGAACAGCAGAAACGAGCAGAGTTGATCACAGTCGGCGGCAACGAGGGCGTGAAATTCTTCCAGTGAAACGCAACGTCCAAAAAAACATAATCATTGTCCAGTGTCGCTGAACAACACCCGTGTCATTAAAACACTTGTTGATTGAAAACAAAACAAAATCCGGATTGAGCAAAGCACACGGCAATGAGCGCCGAAGAGGCTGAGCAGCCGGCTGAGTGTGACGAGGAGGCAGCGCGGCAGGCGCAGGCAGGGCTGCTTGCGAGCGCGCGTGACGTCATCGACGAGGGCGACGCCGTGCTCGTGTACGTGTCGTTCGGCCACATGTACCCGATCGTGGTGCGTCGCGGCATGACGCTGACCATGCGCTACGGGGCACTCCGGCACGAGTTCATCATCGGGCGGCCGTACGGCAGTCGCGTGCAGGCCACGGCCGGCTACGTGCGCGTGCTGCGTGCCACGGCCGACCTGTGCACGCGCTCGATGCCGCACCGCACGCAGATCGTGTACACGCCGGACGCCGCCTACGTGCTCGCCGCGTTGGAGTTGACCGTCGGCAGCGTCGTGCTCGAGTCCGGCACCGGCAGTGGCTCCGTGACGCTGGCGCTCGCCGCTGCAGTCGCACCCAGCGGCCATGTGCACACGTTCGATGTGCATGCGCAGCGTGCACACGCCGTCGCCACACAGCTGCAGCAACACGCCATGGCACAGGTGTGCGCACGTCGCAGCACTCGAACGCACACACGACTCGAGCAAACTAAGCAAACTGCCTGTATTCGTTGCACTGCAACCTCGCAGCGTAGCATTGCAGTGTGTTGCACGTGCAACGTTGTATGGCTGAAATGTTTCACGCGCTCTCTCGTGCACAGTTTGTGACGACGCACGTTGGCGATGTGTGTGCGAGCGGCTTTGCCGGCGTGCGCAGTGACAGCGTGGACGCGGTGTTCTTGGACGTGCCGCGTCCGTGGGAGGCGCTGCCGTGGGCGCTGTCCGTGCTGCGGCGTGACCGTGCCACGCGTGTCTGCACGTTCTCCCCGTGCATCGAGCAGGTGTCACGGAGTACGATGGCGATGCGACAGCTCGGTTTCGTTCAGCTGAGCACCGTCGAGATTGTGCCACGTCACTATAAAGTCAGTCGACAGGCGACGCAACATTGGTGGCCGACGGACGACAGAAAACGGCAGCAGAACTGTGCTGGCGCTGCTGAGGACGACGGCAACGAGCAGCTCGTGTGTTTCCCGTGGCCCGTGCAGCAGCCGACGCACACCGGCTATCTGGAGTGCGGCCACGTTGCTGCCGCGCCACTGACGCCCCACTTCTCCGTCCTCTTTTACGGTCGTACACACCACCGTTCACGTGACGCTCCTTTCAGACATACCCCATTTAGGTCTTCATAAGTTGTTTTCAGTTTTGTTTTTGATTATCCGGTTAACGTTTGCACCCTACTCTACGGTTTTCTAACTGTTGTATTCCTGTTTATCGAACTG
>JASANC010005159.1:0-16161 GCA_030248135.1 Theristus sp. LFF4_11
CAATTTTTTAACGAGAGTAACAGTTGAATGATTCTGATCAGAAGAGGTTTTTTAAATATTTTGGACGGGAATTTTAAACGAAGCAGTTGGGTGTTGCTGATCAAAAATTGTTTTATCATACTTTTAACCGTCATGACAGTAAAATGCAACTCACTAAGAAGCTTAAAAGATTGCTTTTTGAACGGGATAGCTGTTGCTGATCATACAAGATTGTTTTTATTATACTGAACAGAAATGACAGCGAAATGCAGCTGAATGAACCAGGTTGCTTTCAATTTTTTTAAATATTTTAAACCGGTATCAGCTGATTGTTGCTGATCAAACGACATGTTTTTTAAATTTTTTTGAACAGGAATAGCAAAGATTGATTTTGATGCTTTGAGCGGGAATGACTGTTAGTTGTCGCTCATCATCAAAAGATTGTTTTTTGATACCTTAAACGGGAATGATTTTTTAATATTTTGAACGGGAAAAGCATTTGAGTGTTGCTGATCAAAGATTATTTTATTATACTTTTAACGGTCATGACAGTGAAATGAAACTGACTAAAAAGATTGAAAGATTTCTGCTGATTTTGAACGGGATTTCAAAAAGATTTTGAACATGATAGTTGTTGCTGATCATAATACAAGATTGTTTTTGTTATACTAAAAAGAAATGAAAGCGAAATGCAGCTGACTAAAACAGATTGCTTTTAGTTTTTTAAATATTTTAAACCGGTATCGGTTGATTGTTCCAGATCAAACGACGTTTTTTTTAAATTTTTTTTGATCAGGAATGGTAGTTGAACGACATTTGACGACATGGAAAAGCTAACAAAACGAGATTGATTTTTGATATTTTGAGGGAATGGCTGTTAATTGTCGCTGATCAAAGAACATTTTTGATACTTTAAACGGGAATGACAGTGGAATACAAAAAAGAATGAAACTACAATTAAGCGATATTGAAGAAGGTAACAAATCAGAGTTTATCTTGATACTTTAAATGGCAGTTGTTTGTTGCTGATTAAAAAAGATTGTTTTTCATATTTTGAATGGCAATGCAGTTATGATTGTGTTGCTACTGTTGCTTGCAGATCAAAGAATATTTACGCTGAATTAAAAAAACAGCGGTTCTCATCAAAATGATTGGCAAGTTGAAAAATAGTATCTGTGGCTCTGAATGATGCTGAAACAGCATTAACCAAACCACATAGTAATAAGTGATACGGTGACTAAATCAGGTTACGATTGAATCAACAGCAATAAAATCAGCAAAATCACATACTTGACAAAAAACACTGTTTTCAAAAAACTGAAATGCTATGATTTTAAAAAAGTAGAAGCATCGACAGATACGAGTTCTTTAAAAATGAACGTTCATTTCTATGGTAAATCAACAACAGTCGGTTGAAGCAGCTCAAAATCAAAATGCACTGCATTTTTAGTCCGGATCGTGGGCATAGGTCAAAAAGCGAAAATCTATATATCTATATCTATATATCTATATATAATACTAAGATAGTAACTGTGTATGTAAGTCAGGTCCGTTCCGCTACGTTGATTGGCTATTAAAATTTACAATCTATCTATATATCTATATATCTATATCTATATCTATATATCTATATATCTATATATCTATATATCTATATATAATACTAAGATAGTAACTGTGTATGTAAGTCAGGTCCGTTCCGCTACGTTGATTGGCTATTAAAATTTACAAATTTGAGCCAATTTTGCTATTTAAGTCATCATCAGCTGAATACTCATACTCCATTTTCTAATGATGACAATGCAAATACAAGTTTAAGTCGTCATTCCGCATGGCTTTAGTCATCATGATGCCTTTTGCTCAAGAGCGACAACCAACAAGCGAGACAATCGTAAGAATTGCAAGGACTCCATTGTAGGCAATGGAGATTTTTTCACAAAAACGAGTTTTTAAAACAATCGCTTGCAAGTTAATCGCTCAAAGCGACCATTTTACACAATGGGTACTCAGAAACGTGTTGCTTTTTGTTGCACTCGATCAAAAAGAACTGGCTTAGGTTAGGGTAAGCGGGGAAAAAAGTAAACATTCGGAACAAAAGCGGGAGCTTTGCTACGGGTATTCAGTAAAATGTAGAAAATCGTTGCTTTTTCCGTCATTTGTTTTTTTTATCGTAGAAAAGCGTCACTTAGGATAGAAAAGCTACATAACAAAACAATAGCGACCGTTTTACACAATGGATACTCAGAAACGTGTTGCTTTTTGTTGCACTCGATCAAAAAGAACTGCCTTAGGTTAGGGTAAGCGGGGAAAAGAAGTAAACATTCGAAACAAAAGCGGGAGCTTTGCTACGGGTATTCAGTAAAATGTAGAAAGTCGTTGCTTTTTGCTTCATTTGTTTTTTTATCATAGAAAATGCCTCACTTAAGATAGAAAAGCTACATAACAAAACAAAAGCGACCGTTTTACACAATGGGTACTCAGAAACGTGTTGCTTTTTGCTAGACTCGATCAAAAAGAACTGGCTTAGGTTAGGGTAAGCGGGAAAAGAATTAAACATTCAAAACAAAAGCGGGAGCTTTGCTACGGATATTCAGTAAAATGTTGCTGTTTTGTCATTTCCATTCTATCAAAAATCCTTGGCTAAGGTTAGGGTTAAAAATAAGAGTAGTAAACATACCACACAAAAGTGGCCGTTTTGCAGCGAATATTCAGAAAAGTTTTGCATTTTTCGTCATTTAAACTTCAAAAGGCTTGGCTTAGGTGAGCTTTGCTACGGTTATTCAGTAAAATGTTGCTGTTTTGTCATTTCTATTCATAAAAGGCTTTGCTTAGGTTAGAGTAAGCGGGAAAGAGAAGCAACTTATCAAGACGAAAGTTGGCGTTTTGCAACAATTGTTCAGAAGTGTTGCCTTTTTGACATTTACACTCTAAAAGGCCTGGCTTAGGTTAGGGTAAGCGGGTAAAAAACCATTACCAAGTCAAAAGCGGGCGCTTTCCAATGGGTATTTAGAACAGTGTTGCCTATTCAGAAATGACAGCTGACTGAAGCAGATTGCTTTTCTTAAACCTGTATTTTAAACTGAAAGAAAAACTTAAACATTTTTAAAACTTTGAGCGGGAATGGCTGTTAATTGTTGCTGATCAAAGGAGATTGTTTTTTTTGATACTTTAAACGGGAAGGACAGTGGAATGCAACTGATTAACAAAGAATGAAAGGACAAATAAGCGACATTGAAGGCTAATAAATGCGAGAATTGATTTTGATACTTTAATAGGGAATGGCAGTTGTTTGTTGCTGATTAAAAAGATTGTTTCTCATATTTTGAATGGCAGTGCAGTTATGATTGTTAGATATCTGTTATTTCTTATGTGTCGCTTTGATTGATGCTGAAACAGCGAAAACCAAACCACACGGTAATCAGTGTTATGGTGAGTAAATCAGGTTACGATTGACACAGGGAAAAGAACTATCCAAATGTACACATGTATGTACTCCAAATGTACCCCAAATGTACCATAGTGGCACACATAATTGGCTCATCGACGTATATGGTATGTACCATAGTGGCGTAACATAACTGAGCCATCGAGGTATAGGGTATGGGAGGGTATGTATCACATATATGCGATTATGGCGCAGTCAGACAATTATGACTAAGTATGCAATAAATATGTTTGCAATTATGGAAACCCCTCACACGCATGCAGATACACGCTCTTTTAAGGGGGCAAGACAAACAGGTATGTATCTAATTATGTCTGTTGTTAGTTATGTGTGCATAATTAAGATGCTATGGTCAAACTATGTACATACCTAAACCAATATGGGGCTTCCTGCTATGCATGAAATATGTACATAGTGAAGTACATTTGGATCGTTCTTTTACCTGTGTGAATCGACAGCAATAAAATCAGCAAAGGCATGTTGCTTGACAAAAAACACGGCTTAAACAACAAAAAATGCTGTGATTTTCAAAAAAAAGTAGAAGCATCGACGGACGATTGCTTTAAAAGTGAACGATCATTTCTATGGTAAATCAACAACAGTCGGTTAAAGCAGCTCAAAATCAAAATGCAATGCATTTTGAGTCCGCGTCGTGGGCAAGGTCAAAAGGGAAAACCAACTCAAAAATAATAGTTGTATTTATCAGCTAACCGTGCCGTAGGCACGGGTCAATTTGCTAGTAAGTCCCAAAAATCGGACATAGTTCAGAATGCGTTGTACATATTCTTCCGAACTTCCCATTCGGCATCAGCCCATCGAATTTTTATCCATTTTTCGTTTTGGAGAGATGTCGCCAGCTTCTATAGCCGATTTACCCAAAATCGTCAGGATTAAGTATCTAAAATTGCTCACATAAGAATATGAATCTAACCCAGAATCCGTGATCAGCGCATTGAATTACCCTGGACTACACAGGTCTCCTGTTTTTTTTTGTTTTAGACTGACTTCACCAATTTCCGCGGGCGATTCGCCCGAAATCGTCACAGTCATTATCCTAGCATACACACACACAGAAACTAACCAGAAATTCGTGATCAGCGCATTGAATTACTCTGGACTACACAATTTTCTTATTTTTTGTTTTTTGCCCCGATTTCGCCAATCTCCACGGCCGATTCGCCAAAAATCGTAACGATTCAATATCTAGAGTTGCTTACATTAGAAAACTAACCTAAAATTCGTGATCAGCGCATTGAATTACCCTGAACTACACCATTTTCTTATTTTTTGTTTCTGGGCCGATTTCGCCAATTTCCACGGTCGATTCGCCCGAAGTCATCACGATTCGGTATCTAGAGTTGCTCACATAAGAAAACTAACCGAAAATTCGTGATCAGCGCACCGAAGAACCTCGGAATACATTATTTTCTCATTTCTTATTTTTGGACCGATTTCGCCAATTTTCACGGCCGATTCGCCCGAAGTCGTAACGACTTTGGTTATTTAGCTGGTATTTGTTTAACTTAGGTATGTTTAAAGTAACTATATGTTTGAATTTGAGCTCTTTAGCTGTTCTTAGTTTTAAAACGGTTTTGCAAACTTGTTTCCTGATGTGAAACTGTCACTGTTATGGTCAAAAACATGGATATTGATGCGATCAACTGGAAAAAATACCCATTTTTTGGCATTTTCTTCACATTTTTCAACAAATGAAGATCGAATTCAAACTCTGCGTAGCTTTTTACCTCAGGAAACGTTGTTGGTTTGTCAAATGACGTTTTCTTGCACACGCTGAAATTGCAAACGTACGTTAAAATGCGCATTTTCAGTCATTTTGTGCAAAAAGGCTAAATTTTGAGCCTTGGGGAGCATCGTAGAAAAAAATAAATGCGAAATTTGAAAAATTTAGCAAATTTTAACTTAGAAAATGTTTTTATCATAACAGTCAGAATTTTCAAAGTATCACTGAAACTGCGAACACATTTTATGACATAGCCGAAAAAAAGGGGTCCACAAGAATAACGTTTTTCTCGTTCAGAATCCATCTTATGCGCACACAGCGTGTGTAAAACATTACCACGAAAAAATTTCTAGTGCACACAGCATACCTGTGGACTATCTACCTGTGTGCAGCGGAAAAAATTCTCAACTCCTTTTATGTTCACAATGCGAGGCAAACTAATTTTGGAATTTACGCGCGAGCGACAGACGGGCCATATTATGTCTCATCCGCTGTCCGCTGCGCTCTGCTTCGCTCGCGAATGGACATGATTTTTTTCAGAAAAAAAGAACTACGACGATGACGGTGACAAATGTAAATTAAAATTTGGCCATGAAAACTGCTGTTTTGTATTTTTAAACTGAAACAAATTGTCTATTAACAGTTCAAAGATGCAGAAAAACAAAAAGCAGCTGTTTCCAAAGGCATAAATTCTTTTCCGAAAAAGAACGACGGCGATGGCAACGACGACAACTAAAAATGTTGTTGTTAGGGTTGTTAAAAAAACAAAAAACGTCATTTTTTTAAATTTAAAAAATCAAAGTTGTGCTGAATCAACCGGGGAGTTCGAAGAACCACATATGATATGCAAGCGCCTCCCGAATGACTCCCGTATGGCGGAACTTTGCAGATTTTGTTTTGGTGACCTCAATTACCTCTTTTCCAAACCGTCACCACGCCGTTAACGAAGCCTGCTGTTCAAATCTTTGGTTGCGTGACGCTTTGCGAGCACAAAACAGAGTAACCTTCTTGATACCACGTTGTTTACACGCGGGATTTTATTGCGTTCGTTATTTGCTTTTCTGTACATCTTCTGCAGAGGAAGAATGGCGAATACCATGAAGAGGATTTCAAACCAGACAACATGTTTCCTTGTGTTAATTGAACAAGCAATGCATGGTTGTGCACAAAAACAACGCAACTGTAACATGTGTTGTTTTGCACTATGGGTGGTGTTGCGCCCGTGGCAATTGGGCATCGGCACGTTCCATTGGCACACTCGCTGCCACCTGTGCAAGATTCGCCGTTGGCGCACGAAACATTCGGTGGGGCTGAAAGATTCTTTTGCTGAAACACAAAAAAGTCCGCTGTTAGCTAATAGTGTTAAACGCTGGCACATTAATTGTAACGAGCTAAAAGTGTCTAAAACTGATGATGCGGAATTTTATCGCAAGTCATTTATGAAACGGCACCGAAGATGGTCGGTGGTGTTTGCCCGCTAGCCCAGGTTCGAGGCGCATTGGGTGAAAGAGGGTCCAGTGCCCGTGACGTGTGACACTTGATTGACTTTACTTACGATTCATTTTCATCACCTATCGATAAATCAAGCTTTGTTAATAAACCACACGCTTTTTGGTTAATCAGAAACGAGGCAGTCCTCATTGGTACTCAAGATCCGAAAACTGTTAACAGTAAAACTGAACCCAGGCTGGACCTACAGTGGCCTGCAAATGACACACAAATCTCGGTTTTATAAGCACAACATCACGTGGCACCACGCAGTTACATTACCAAAACCAACCTACAGCAATGACAGAAAGGTACGCAAAAAGGCGGCGGCTTAAAGTTAGGTGAAGAGTAATGGTTGTGCGTGATTGATGATAATTGGTTTCCTCTATTGTATTCACATATGTGCTTGTCGGTGTATTGTTGAGGGCCAGTTTTTAGAGTAAAGTTTTGTACTAGAGTTGGTGGTTGGTGGTTGGTCTGGGGGCAACATCCTTTTCTTTAAACAGAGCAATACAAAGTTTTTTTTAATTTTTTGACCAAACCGTACCTATACCGTATCGTTGAGTTTCTAGATTTCCGTACCGTTGCCGTTCCGTGAAAAATTGCTTCTTCATGTAACCGTGTCCTGGCCAATAAGAGCTTACTGTGTGTTACATTAGTTACACAGGTAAGAGCTAACTTACCTGTGCATCTGCGTTGTGTTGCATCGTGTTTGCTTTGGTTGGTACACTTGCAACGCCACTTCATTCCTCCGTTCATCCGTCCCTCGTACACTGGCACACTGCCACCGATACACTTCAGCCAGTCCGTGCAGTCTTCGTTCGGATTAGCTAAACATTTCAACAGATAGATAATCTTTCCCCACCGGCTTTTTTGTTACATGAACATGATGGACACCCTCGTGGACTGGTGGTAGTGCGTTAGACTACAGTCTGTGCGCTCGGGGGATCGAGCCTCGCCGAGGGGTGTATAGGCACTTAATGACAGAGAAAACTCGATGGGCGCCCCACTCAATGGCGTTCTGTACGCTTCTCTGGGTTAGCCCTGGCTAAAAACATCGCCTAAAAATCACAACATCAACAACAACAACAACAACAATGTACACAAAAACAGGTGGAAGCAAAAGCGTGTTCTGGCTTAAGCACATTTAGCCGCCCTGACGCCGACGCACGTCTACGTACAGAGTGATACGGACTCATAAACGATGACTTGAGCTGACGTGACGTGCTGCACGGTTTCAGTTGAATGTAAACGATTACCACAGTTAGAATGCGCGTATGGGTTTTGTTCAACAGGATGGGCGCGTTTGAAAAAAGCATGAGGGAGACAAAGAATAAAATAGAATACTTGTAGCTAATAGAACCGATTTTAACGTTTTAAGGTTTCAAGACAGCTGCGGCAACATGCGAAGAACACCATAGCGCATCTTCTTAACCGCTACGACGCAATTGTGCATTTTGTTGTTGTGGCCTATTACTCTGTTGGCCGAGTGTGGGTAATTATCAATTTTGACTTTTCTAAAATCTACCCAAGCTTGTGTCACTGACTGACCAGTGCCGAACGATTCGTCGATGTCGACATCACAAACGAATTTGCAATGATCGCTGCAGTAGGTCACCTCGAACTTGTCGTCAGTGGTCGAAAAGAACACACAATTTTTAGCAGCTTTGGCTTTGGCAAGGGCACCGTTGATTAAAGCTGACTGCAAATCATTGAGCTCCAAGTGTTTTGTTGAGTAACCGCTATAGAAGAAAGCTGCAGTTACAGCCCATGCACGCCCGACACCAGTCCACCAGCGCTCAGGCTTGTTTTGCTGCAAACGAGTAAAAAAATGCACCAGAGAACATCAAATTGAAATGTGACGTGTCTATTTTTAAACGCGTCCTATGGCACGGATCTGCTTTCGTAGCGTAGCATTTCCGGTAACGTTTTCTATGAAGATAATAATGGACATGCAGGCACATTCCGAATAAAGCGCAACAGCATATAAAAAACGCATGCACGAAACTGTGTCGTTAATCGACACGTCGCAGTTCATTCAGTTCAGCATGAAGGTGCTGCGAAATCCCTGAAATGTGCTGCCAGCTCTGCATGCAAACACATGTGAACGGGTTCCAAAATAGTTTTCAAGACCATTTAAAGGAAACGAACTACCGTATTACCCCCAATAAACCCCCATGGGGGATTAATACGTCAGCGACTTTTAGGGGTGGGGGTTTATTGGTGGGGGGGATTATTGGTGGGGGGGGGGGGTTTATTTACAAAAAAATTCTAGGGGCGGGGGTTTGTTGAAAAATGGCAAAAATACCTTGCATGGCAGGCAAGAAAGTCGCAGAAACTTCTACTCTACATAGAAATTTCCTTTTATAACAGCCTTTTGTAATGAAATTACTATAAACTCACCCATTTGGGGCCTTTGGTAGCACAATTTCATCATTTTCACTGCAACCAGCCACTGAATTCGCTGGGTATGTGTTTCAAACAGGTCTCCAATAATCCCCCATGGGGGATTATTTGTGGGGGAGGGGGTTATTTGGAAACTGGTCGGGGGGGGTGGGGGTTTATTGGTGGGGGGGGATTAATGGTGGGGGGGGCTTTAATGGGGGTAATACGGTATATCACATAACCGGCTAAACATGACGTCTTTTTTCAGGGTGCAAGGAGCGTGCGCGAAATTTGAATGAGAGAAAAAAGAAGTTTGGATACCCAATGTGTATCAATTTGATCTTTTTTAAATTCCTTATTTTGTTCGTGCTTTTCTGTTTTACTTTTGTCTATTGCACACAGACTGGCTTTGGCATTTTTGGGAAAGGCAGCTCCTAGTCTTAGTACTCCTGGGTACCCCCGCCCCCTTCCCGACTCGGCACCCCTCCACCCCATGGGTACCCACCCCTCCCAAAGTACAATGTTCCCAAAATCACAAATTTTTGTTTAAAAAGTCACGATTGTTTTTGTAATGGCATGTTTAAGCAGCCGCCTTTTTGTGTACCTTTTGTGTATGCAGGTTATTGGGTTACGGTGGTTGTCGTGTTATAAGGGCTGGGAGCGTGTTTTATTTGCCCAGTCCACCGAGTTTATTATTTATTCGTTTCGTTTTATCCAGGTCCCGTTTTGTTAACCAATTCATTGTTTCGTACTAAAAAGTGAATTGACCGGATTAACGAAGTAAAAGAAGAAAAAGAGGACTGGCCGTTTTATCGACGAATTGAATAACAACGAAAAGAGACTGATATTTAATTGTGAGACACACACACGCATACATCCTTTGTCACGCACACGTCCTCAAACACAACCGCTTGGATTGTTTCGGCAGTCTAGAGTGACCATTACATCTAAGGAGGTCCATTTCAGTGGAGGTCCCGCCGAATTCATCGGTTGCGTGCGCGACGAGGAGTGGAGCGTCCGAACAGTTGAGCCCTGCACCGCTCGAATGGTCATGGAGGACCGCGGTTAGCTTGGAGCTCCTGCGAACAACTTCTGCCAATCGAAGCCTCGGGATCGATCAACAATGCCGGTGCTTGAGCGCGAAACGATGGACGACAGTGAGATGGACGGCGACGCAAGTGACAACGAGGGCAATGGCACTGTCGAACTGTCAACAAGTTCGACTGTCAACTGTCAACTGTCAACACGACTTGTCGAACTGGCGAGCCCGGGGTCGCCGCGGTCTTCGCTTACCGGGCGAAACCGCAAAAACAGTGTCCAGCCCTCGCGGTGTCAGTCCGCAGCCCACAAGGCAAAACTGACGTGAGATTATCACTTCAAAAAAAAACAAATACAGTATGACCGTTTAAACATGGCAGCTTTTTTCAGGATGCAAGGAGCGCGCGAAATTTGAATCAAAGAAAAAAGTTGCTCAGAAACCCAACTGCGTGTCAAATTTTTACATGTTTCTGAAAATTAATTGGTAATTCAGGCTATTCTGCTCATTATTTCTACCTTTGCACACTCGATTGGCGGATATCTTATCATTTTTGAGAAAGGAAACTCCTAGTCTGTGACTAATCTCGCCTTGATTGAGACTGCCATATTTATTCGGCCATACATGAAAGCCCTTGCAAAATACTATATTTTTCATATTGACACCTGGGTGTTTTTTGTTTTTTGGTCGAACAAAGTTTTAAAGCATAAATGGCAAAAAAGTGGTTTTTGCAAAAAAAAGTTTTGTATGTTTTTTGAGAGTTTAATTTGTAACAATGTCATATGATGCACTTCAAAGAAAAAATAAATACATCAAGTGAAAGCCTGTGCAAAATACTATATTTTTCATATTGACATCTGGGTGTGAAAATGTGATATTAGCACGTTATTAAAGACTTTTTAAAAAAAGTCAGAAGCATGGCTCAAAACGATGAAAAAATTTTGATTTGAAATAAAAAAATTATATCATGCTAATTTTTGCTCTTTAACATTTTTTCTAGACCAGTTTTTTGCGGCGAACACGGTGGTAAAAAAAGTTTTTTGGTCAAACAAAGTTTTAAAGCATAAATGGCAAAAAAGTGGTTTTTGCAAAAAAGTTTTGTATGTTTTTTGAGAGTTTAATTTGTAACAATGTTATATAATGCACTTTAATGAAAAAATAAATACATCACGTGAAAGCCATTGCAAAATACTATAGTATTTTAAATGACATCTGGGTGTGAAAATGTAATCTTAGCACGTTACAAAAGACTTTTTGATGAAGCCACGAGCATGACTCAAACGATAAAAAAAATTTGATTCAAAATAAAAAAAATATATCATGCTAATTTTTGCTCTTAAACAACTTTTCTAGACCAGTTTTTTACGGCGAACAAGATGGTAAAAAAAGTTTTTTGGTCTAACAAAATTTTAAAACATAAATGGCAAAAAGTGATTTTTTGCAAAAAAGTTTTTTATGTTTTTTGAGAGTTTTGTTTGTAACAATGTTATATAATGCACTTCAAAAAAAACAAATACATCACGTGAAAGCCCTTGCAAAATACTATATTTTTCATATATTGATATCTGGGTGTGAAAGTGTTATCTTAGCACGTTACAAAAGACTTTTTAATGAAGCCACGAGGATGACTCAAACGATGAAAAATTTTTAATTCAAAATAAAAAAAATAAAAAAATATATCATGCTAATTTTTGCTCTGAAACAACTTTTCTAGACTAGTTTTTTACGGCGAACAAGATGGTGAAAAATTTTTTCTGGTCAAACAAAGTTTTGAAGAGTAAAACGCAAAACAACATATTTTTTGCCAAAATTTTTTTAAATTTTTTTCAACAGTTTTGTTTATAACAATGTTATGTTATGCGCTTCAAAAAAATAAATACACCACGTGAAAGCCCTTGCAAAATACTACATTTTTCGTATTAACACCAATATGCAACAACACTTTTGTGTTGCGCTAGAAGGTCATATTTCGCACGACGCAAAAAATGCTTTTTTTTCTCGACCTACCCAAGTTTTGAGCCCTGTAGCGCCACACCAGAAGGCTTTCTCGGCAAAATCGATGCAGATTTTTCTTAGTGGTATCTAGGGGTAGCTCCATATCAAATTTGAGCAAAATCTATTTTTCGTCAGGGGACACTCATAAGCAAAATGTTACACCTGGTTCCGGACGGTCTCTTAAAAAGGTTGGGTGAAAACCGCGTTTGAAAATTCCGTGGGTTGTTTTTCACTGTTTCAGCACACACAAGATTTTGCAGTTACGCACTTTTTTCACTTTTCATGAAATCTTTTCAAATGAGAAAAAACAAGCAAGAACTCTTCCGGGTGAGTTGCCTGCATATTATCTAACAAAAGATGCAGACTATAAATTTCTTTTGTTTTCGTTGAACACCCCCGAAGTCAATGTAAATATGATATCCACTGCAATAATAATGTACACAAAAGCTGATATTAATTTTTATATTCTAAATAGACCAAACCTGTTTTGGCTTGAACAGTTTGCGCAGATATTTGACGATGTTAGCTGTTTCTGGCCACACAAGGTGTCCATGCTGATAAGGCTCATGCTAAAATATGAAAAGGTTTTTTTGTTATTATCCCAAATGCTGAAAAGTTTTTTCTCTCACCTGGCTTCTCGGGTATTGCAGTTGCCTGCACCTTGCCATGGCATCTTTCCAGTTCATATGTGTGGTCGAAATGTAATAGCAACGTTTTCCTAATGTTACATGTTTAAACAGGATTAGGATTATGGAATGGATTCCCTTCCCTGGAGTGGTCACGTGCACCATTTGCTCATGCACCGCACTTCTGAAAAGGCTTGGTTTAGGCTTAGGGCTGAACTTCGGATTAGGGTTAGATTCAGGTTTTGCTTAGGATTAGGTTTAGGTAATATTCTGAGAATTGTAGTTTATTTTAAACGTTAAACACACGGTTAGTGTCTAGGTAAATGTCCTTTAACGCAGATGTCTTGCACCAGTCGTTTAAACATGTAGGCCAACCCAACGTTTTATATCTTTCCACTGCTTCGGCTGTGGCACAGGCGCCTTTATCAACGGTGGATCATCGGTGTTTTCCTGCACCCGCATAATGTTGCGTCGCAGAACGTCACAGTCATCTTCTAAAGAATTTTTCCATTGGTGAGACTTTTTGTGACGCCATTCACAAAAGTGTACATAGGATAGTGTCCGTTGTCAATCTCAAAAACGATGCTGAGGGAAACGGATGAAACATGACAAAGACAAAGAAAAAGACAAGGTCAAACCGTTTGCAGCGACGATGCCTAGAAAAAAAAGTGGCAACCAAGCACTGAGTACGGGCAATGACATTGATAGTTGGCGGTTGATTATTGAGATGTTTATTGGAACCTGTTTCCTTGTGGATTTGCCTGACGCTTATGAGCGCCGAATAAAATGAAACGAAACGAAATGAGATGATGACAATTGAAGTTTTGTTGAGAGGAATTGATTTTCACAGAAGTATTGAAGCTAACGCAAAAACTGAACATATACACAATTCACCTAAAAGGTAACCACCAGTTATATACATCAATCCAGAGTAATATACCCCACATCTAGCTGTAATTATCCGTGATAACCTGTATAATGTGATTCTTTTTCCTGTAACTAGCAAATAACCCGTGCCTACGGCACGGTTAGCTGATGAAAACAATTATTTTTGAGTGGATTTTGACTTTCTTGACCCGGACGATCCGGACAAAAAATGCATTGGAATTTGATTTTGAGTTGCTTCAACCGACTGTTATTATTTACCAAAGCAATGATCGTCTATTTTAGAAGCAATTTGTACCCGTCGATGTTTATATCTTTTTTTAATTTTTTTTAAAATTAAAATTGCAGAATTTTCTGTTTTTTTTAAACAATGCTGTTTTGTCAAGCCGTGCTTTTGCTGATTTCATTGGTGCGTATCATAACCTGATTTAGTTACCATAGCACCACGTATGTGTGGTTTGTTTTACGCTAATTTCAGCATCAATCAAAGCCACAGACTTTATTATTTTAAATTTGCCAATCTTTTTCATAAGAACCTGTTTTCAATTATTTGATCAGTAAGCAACACAATCATAACTGCGTTTCCCGTTCAAAATATAAAAGCAATTTTTTAATCAGCAACAAACAACTGCTATTCCCTTTTAAAATATCAAAATTTTCACTCTGTTAGTAGCTTCTTCATTGTCGCTAATTTTTGTTTCACTCTTCTTTGATCAGCTGTATTGCATTGTTATTCCTGTTCAAAGTATCAAAAATCAATCTTGTTTTATTTTATTTTCATGGTGTCAATTGTTGTTCAACTGCCATTCCCGCTCAAAAAATTTAAAAAAACGTCGCAAAGTTGTTTGATCAGCAAAAGTCAACCGATACCCGTTTGAAGTATTTAAAAATTAAAAAGCAACCTGTTCAGTATAAGAAAAATATTTTTCTGATGCATGAACAGCAATCATCCCGTCCAAAAAGCAATCTTTTTAGCGATCTCATTCGATCCACTGTCATCCCAGTTAAAACACCATGGTAAAACAATCTTTGATCAGCAACAATCAAGTGCTATTCTCGTTCAAAATATTAAAAGGTAATCTCTTCTGATCAGCAACATTCAACGGTCATTCGATTAAAATTGATCAATCACATGTATATGTGGATCGTTCCACTGATTCGCTATCGATCATGGCCACGTCTTTGTTGATGCTGCAATCATTTTGTAGCGCAACCGGTTTCGCCTATTTTTTCAGCAACAATCAATTGACATGCTTTTTAGTAATTCGATTGGTGTAGATGGCGAACAGCAACAGCAGCAGCCAAATCAAAGTTGTCGATCATAACCTAATATTTTTATTGCATGTGAATGATGATGATTTTTTTACCTTTCACAGAACATAGATTGAAAAAGTTCACATGAATCATGAATTAACGTGGAGTGAAGCTGAAGATGATGCTATATATAGCAAAAAGCTGCGGACAAACACTCAAACAATCAAGCAAACTTTCTTACTATCTTAGTATTATAGACTTGCAAATTGACCCTATTATTTTTAAGTGGATTTTCGCTTTTTGACCTATGCCCACGATATTGCATTGCATTTTGATTTTGAGCTGCTTCAACCGACTGTTGTTGATTTACCATAGAAATGAACGTTCATTTTTTTTAACTCGTATCCGTCGATGCTTCTATTTTTTGAAAATCATAGCATTTCAGTTTTTTGAAAACAGTGTTTTTTTGAAAATTTTGATTTTTAAATTTATATAAGGAGCTTTATATGCAAGACTTTACGGTACACATTGCAAAACCCTTATCTGAGCTAACCCTTTTAGTGTGTAAAAGATAAAAAAAGACTACACTTTTCTGAGTATTCATTATGAAACGGTCGCTTTTGTTTTGCTATTTAGCTTCTTTCAACCCGTTTACCCTAACATAAGCGACTCATTTCAGTTTACAATCGAGTTCTTGCAATTCTTACGATTGTCTCGCTTGTCGTTGTTGCACTTCAGCATTCCAGATCGAGACGGTTTTTTTATTTCATCTTTTGCAGTCGATTATAAAATTTTGAGCTCCAAAATTGCTATTTGTCCATTGTTTGTAAGTTGTTGCTAATGAGCAAACGGCATCATGATGACGAAGTCATGTAGAATGACGATTTGAACATTGCCTTGTCATTAGAAAATAAGGTAAGAACATCGTCATTAAAAAATGGAGTAAAGTTTTTAGCAGATGATGACTTAAATAGCAAAATAGGCTCAAACTGAAAAAAATGCATTGGAACGAAAATGTGAACAGACTTACTTAATCAGCTCACACAGTAACTATCTTAGTATTATAGATAGACTAGCAAATTGACCCTATTATTTTTAAGTGAATGCAATACAGCTGATCAAAGAAGAGTGAAACAAAAATTAGCGACAATGAAGAAGCTACTAACAGAGTGAAAATTTTGATATTTTAAAAGGGAATAGCAGTTGTTTGTTGCTGATTAAAAAATTGCTTTTATATTTTGAACGGGAAACGCAGTTATGATTGTGTTGCTTACTGATCAAATAATTGAAAACAGGTTCTTATGAAAAAGATTGGCAAATTTAAAAT
>JASANC010005161.1:0-11437 GCA_030248135.1 Theristus sp. LFF4_11
AACTCTTATGTACTTGTATCCGTGTGTACCACATCAGAGACTTGAAAAGCGTTGTCGAGCCAAGTCTTTCACTGCTTACACAAGGCCATATTCCTCCTTTTATATGCGTCTCCCGCATTTTTAGATATGATCGTTTATTTTGGTCCCGCGACTCAATGCGCGCATAGACAGGTGAACAGTTTCTTGCATGCATGACGCGGGAATTCAAAATTGCATAGTGATAAGATTCCCCTGTTTTAAAGTCGACGTTTTATTTGTCTGTCTTTCAAGTCCAGACACATCTTTCAATTATCATTTTTTGGGTTCTGCGACTAATGCGTGTGCAGACGTAGAAAAGAAATCAGTGTCAATCTTTCTGTGGCAATTCAAAATAGCCCAACTGACCCGGCCGTATTTGATTATCGCAAGCACTTTACGAAGTGGTCTTGAAGTAAATGCATAATTATTAGGTGATTGTAATGATAATTGTGATTGTGATTGATGTAACCGAACTAATCCGCATTTGAAGTTCATCTTCTTAAGTAACGTTTTTGTTTCAAAAACTTCTCGAATGCACCGCTTCTTTTGCAGAAAAGCACCAAAGAAAGCACGCACCGTCGCGCCTCGTTCGCCAAATACTCGGCGTACAAGCGCACGGCCAACAGCGACGCGTCCGCCGTCGCCGCGTCGATTTCGTCCAGAGGAATGCGCCACTTTCGCTGCGCGATGTACGCACGATAGAGGAAGCAGTCGCGCGCCACTTTTGCGTCGTCGTCCGATGGGCGACATTTCTGCGCCTGTGTGTTGCATTGAAGATTGAAGAGGCAATGAGAGCTCAGTGGTCAAGGTGCTAACAAAATGCATTAAAGGTCCACATGGCCAGCAAGCCAAGGACCGTGCGTGCGTGACGACTCGACGAGTGACGACAGTTGACAACAATGGAAACCGGCGCCGTTTGGTTTCGTATTTCCGAGTTTCTGGAACCAGTTTTCGCTTAGAGTTGGGGTGGGGAGACGCGACACGCTCAGAGGTGGAAACAAAGGGAAATCAAGTTTATAGATGCTCAGCCCAGCTATCTATTAGCAGAAAATTGATCTGGCTAAACATCACATCACAAACCTCTGATATGCAGCCTTGATAGTTGCCCAAAAAGAATGCGTTTTTCACAGCAAACAGCGGATCGACTCCGACTGCGTCAGCGGGCATTTTTAGTTTGTTTTCAGCTCCAGCCTAGGGTTGTTAAACAAAAATCTTTTTAAAAAAAGTGATTAAAAAAACAAAAATGCCGATTTTTCTTTTAAAAAAAATCGAAAAATTTCCCTCTATTATGCTCTGAAAACCTCAATTTTGGCACAATTTTTCGAAAGTTTAACAAAAATTTTCTTTGATATTACCTCGTAAAACCGTCAGCAGTCCATTCTGGACCGTTTTACCGACTGATTTCAGGCTTCAACAACATCTGCGATGAAGTTTTTAAGCGTCCCAAAGGTTGGCTTACCATTTCCGATGCAGATAAGGTGACGATTCGCCTCGCAGAGCGTCCGATTGTGCTCGCTGCTCCGTTTGCAAGCGCTACGTTGTCTGGTTCCTGCTTCGTGTCGTCGTTCGTGTCGTCGCGACATCATCAGAAGAATTGATCGAATTTCAAGGCGGTATGTTTGTCTTCACTTCAGCATTAGCTTAGCTGGGGACAGGGGACAATTAGTGACGTTTTGGAGGTCAAAACACAAGAGGCATGGTGACGGTTTAGAAAAGGGGTAATTGAGGCATAGTTGTTCCAGAGCCGAGGGGTTGGGGGGGCCGATATAGATAGCTGGAGCAAATTTTCTAGATAGATAGATAGCTGGAAAATTTTGGGGGGGGCCGCGGGGGGGGGCATGTGACTTTGGGGGGGGGGGCCGGTCAAAATTTTGAAATTTGATAGATAGATAGCTAAAACGCTAAAAAGCTATAAAAACAGCAAAATAATGCTAAAAATACACTAAAAATCAAGTATAAACGCGTATTTTACCCAAAATTAACGAAATTTTCAAGAATTACGAGCAAAAATGGTCAATTTTGGTCAAAAATTGACTCATTTAATGTCTTCGAAGACAAAAATTTTCAGATAGATAGCTGGCTGAGAAATTTTTTTAGATAGATAATAGCTGAGCCGAAAAAACCTGTTTGATAGAGATAGATTCGAAATTTTTTTGGGGGGGGGCCGGCCGGCCCCCCCAGGCCCCCCCTAGAACAACTATGATTGAGGTCACCAAAACAAAATCTGCAAAGTTCCGCCTGGGCAGTACCGTGGGCGGGGGGGTGGGGGGGGTACACCCCCCCCCAGAGCACCCGAGACCGTCGGGTGGGGGGGGGGGGGGGGGGGGGGGCGCCCCCCCCCCCCCCCCCCCCCTAAAACCGGGCACCCCCCCCATCGTACCCCCCCCCTCGAAAATTTGGCCGACACCCCCCCCACCCCCCCCCCCATGAAATTTTGTCTGGCGGACACCCCCCCCCCCCCCCAACATTTTCTGCACACCCAACATTTTTTTTCGAAAATCATGATTTTTTGTCTATAAAGTCCATAATATAAGCTGAATATATGATAACTTGACCATCTTCATTGTAATTTCAAAGATTTTGCAGCAAAATTTAGCGTTTTTCCTTTCAAATTAAAGCGAAAAAATTTCATGGGGGGGGGGGGGTGGACCCCCCCCCACAGAAAATTTTGAAAAAATGCACCCCCCCATGGGATGGGCCCCCCTGGGGGGGGGGTCCCACGTTACCATAGGTTGGACCCCCCCCTCACTTTTTGGTCGGCACCCCCCCCCACGGTACCATACCCCCCCCCTCGAAATTTTTTTTGGGCCCACGGTACTGCGCCTGGGGTTGTTAAACAAAAATGAAATTTTTTTTAAAGTGATCAAAAAAAATGCCGATTTAAAAAAAAAAATTCGAAAAATTTTCCTCTAATATGCTCTGAAAACCTCAATTTTGGCAAAATTTTTCGAAAGTTCAACAAAAATTTTCTTTGATTATACCTCGTAAAACCGCAACGCTTCATTATGATATGCACCTGCCCCGCATCCGCATTGCTCATTGCTCATGATCCACTGGCGCGCGTGCACACGCTCCGCCCTCAACAAAAACTCGTTCAAAACGCAGTTATTTTTATTCTTGCTTCTTAAAAAGGCTTGGCTTAGGTTAGGATTAGGTTAGGAACAGGTTTTGTTTAAGCTTAGGCTTCGGTTTGGCTTTTAGGTTTAGGTCCGTTTTAGCAATGTCCGAGAACATCCAATGTTGGAGCGTGAGTTAACTGGAGCGTAATATCATAAAACGTGCCAACCCGTAAAACCTTTAGCAGCAGTAGCGAAAGTGCGGGGGGGTGGGGGGGTCCACCGTCCACCCCCCCCCTCAGCCGAAAATCCTGCCCGTGCACGGGCATAGGGTTGTTAAACAAAAATGAAAAAATTTTTTTTCAAAAAAAGTGATTAAAAAAAACAAAAATGCCGATTTAAAAAAAAAAATTCGAAAAATTTTCCTTTAATATGCTTTGAAAACCTCAATTTTGGCAAAATTTTTCGAAAGTTCAACAAAAATTTTCTTTGATTATACCTCGTAAAACCTTTAGCAGTCGATTTTGGGCCGTTTTACCGACTGATTTTAGGCTACGACAACATCTGCGATGAAGTTTTTGAGCGTCCCAAAGCTTGGCCTACCATTTCCGATGCAGATAAGGTGACGATTCGCCTCGCAGAGCGTCCGATTGTGCTCGCTGCTCCGTTTGCAAGCGCTACGTTGTCTGGTTGCTTGCTGCTTCGTGTCGTGTCGTCGCAACACCATCAGAAGAATTGATCGAATTTCAAGGCGGTATGTTTGTCTTCACTTTAGCATTAGTTTAGCTGGGGACAATTAGTGACGTTTTGGAGGTCAAAACACAAGAAGAGGCATGGTGACGGTTTGGAAAAGGGGTAATTGAGGTCACCAAAACAAAATCTGCAAAGTTCCGTCATATGGGAGTCATTCGGGAGGCGCTTGCATATCATATGTGGTTCTTCGGACTCCCTGATTGATTTAGCACAACTTTGATTTTTGAAATTTAAAAAAAAAAAATTTTTTTGCAAAAATGACGATTTTTGTTTTTTTTAACAACCCTACACGGGCAGATACCCGTGTACGTGTACCCCCCCTCCCCCCCTTTACCTCGACACGGGTACTAGACTCCCCCCACCCCCCTCCGCGAGAAAACACGGGATCGCACCCCCCGCCCCCCCCCTCACGGTGGTCAATCTCATCTCAATTTTTTCCAAAAATACCGTAATTTTTGCATTTTTCTTGACGTTTGTGTCTGTTCCTGCATAGATTTTGTTGTTTCTGACCAAACAAGCAGCTTGTTTGCACAAAATATTCTGTATTTTACAAGAATTTCTGTGTTTTTCTAAGGCAAAAATTTGGTATTACCCGTGCGATCCCGTGCACCCCCCCCCCCTCACGAAATTTTTCTGCCAGTGCACCCCCCCCCCCTCAGGAAAATTTGCTGCCCGTGCACCCCCCCTCACCGAGAAGACACCTGCCCCCCCCTCTAAAATTAGGCAAACACCCCCCCCCCCCTCACCCGAGGTCCCGCTTTCGCTACTGTTTAGCAGTCGATTTTGGGCCGTTTTACCGACTGATTTTAGGCTACGACAACATCTGCGATGAAGTTTTTGAGCGTCCCAAAGCTTGGCCTACCATTTCCGATGCAGATAAGGTGACGATTCGCCTCGCAGAGCGTCCGATTGTGCTCGCTGCTCCGTTTGCAAGCGAGGCGAGGCATTGCAAGGCGGTATGTTTGTCTTCACTTTAGCATTAGTTTAGCTGGGGACAATTAGTGACGTTATGGAGGTCAAAACACAAGAAGAGGCATGGTGACGGTTTGGAAAAGGGGTAATTGAGGCATAGTTGTTCCAGAGCCGGGGGTTGGGGCCAGTACCGTGGGCCCAAACAAATTTTCGAAGTGGGGGGGTATGGTGCCGTGGGGGGAGGTGCCGACCAAAAAGTGAGGGGGGGGGTCCAACCTATGGTAACGTGGGACCCCCCCCCCCAGGGTTGTCCCATGGGGGGGGGGGTGCATTTTTTCAAAATTTTCTGTGGGGGGGTCCACCCCCCCCCCCCCCCCCAGGAAATTTTTTCGCTTAAATTTTAAAGGAAAAACGCTAAATTTAGCTGCAAAATCTTTGAAATTACAATGAAGATGGTCAAGTTATCATATATTCAGCTTATATTATAGACTTTATAGACAAAAAATCATGATTTTCGAAAAAAAATTAGGGTGTGCAGAAAATTTTGGGGGGGGGGGTCTCCGCCAGACAAAATTTCATGGGGGGTGTGGGGGGCAGTACCGAAGACGAGGGGGGGGGGGGGGGGGACCCGAGACCTCCGCGTGGGGGGGGGGGGGGGGGGGCGGGGGGGGTCACGCGACACCCACCCCCCAAAACCTGACACTGGACCATCCACACCCCCCCCCCTCGAAATTTGCTAGACACCCCGGCCCCACCCCCCCTAGATGGACCTAAGTAACAGTGACACCCCCAAAAAATTTTCTCGGACCACCCAAAAATCATGAATTTTTGCTCAAAAATCATGATTTTTTGTCTTTAAAGACCATAATATAAGCTAAATATATGATAACTTGACATTCTTCATTGTAATTTCAAAGATTTTGCAGCAAAATTTAGTGTTTTTCCTTCAAAATTTAAGCGAAAAAATCTCATGGGTGGGGTGGGGGGTGTGCACCCCCCAGAAAATTTTCTACAATAGTGCACCCCCCCCATGGCCCACGCCTGGGGGGGTGTCACTGTACCATGACTGACACCCCCCCACGGAACAATTTTTGGCATCCCCCCCACGTGACGACACCCCCCCCCCACGAAAATATGCTATCGCCATCGGTACTGGTTGGGGGGGGGTGTCGGCCAAATGTACGAGGGGGGGGGGCCGCTGGGGGGGGGAGCCCGGTTTTTGGGGGGGGTGGCACGGTGCCCCCCCCCCCACCCCCCCACCCGACGGTCTCTGGTGCTCTGGGGGGGTGTACCCCCCCCCCACCCCCCCCCGCCCACGGTACTGGTTGGGGCAGCTGGAGCTTCTTTTTTTAAACCCACGCGCACCTCGCATCCGCATGCTCATGCTCATGATCCACTAGCGCGCCTGCGCACGCTCCGGCCTCAACAAAAACTTGTTCAAAACGCAATTTTTCTGACATCTTCCTTCTTGAAAAGGCTTGCCTTAGGTTAGGATTAGGTTAGGATCAGGTTTGGCTTAAAATTAGGCCTTAGGATTAGGATTTGAATTAGGTCCGTTTAAGCAATGTCCGACAACGAGCGTGTTTTACCTGAAGCGGATTTTAGAAAAGAAGGGCAGCCGTTGGGGCACCGAATAGGGTTCGAATTTTTTTAAACTTAAAAAAAACAATTCCTTTTTTAATCGGGACTTTTTAATTATTTTTTTTTGTTTTTGGTAATTTTCTGAAGCAAAACACCTAAGGACGGTTCAATCTTTAAATACACGTCAAAAATTGCGTAATGCATCATTATTAAAACAGCTGCATCTGCAGTTCCGGTGCTCCTCCTCTATAACACAGGAAAGAAAAAAATGCAAAAACTAAATTGATCATTTTCACCTTATCAAAAAGGCTTGGCTTAGGATTAGGTTTGGGATTAGGAACCTACAACGACTCTTTACAAGCAGCCTCAGATCAAAAATCAAAAAATCACTTTTAAGAATGTATACAAATCCAAAAATTGTCCTGTTTAGGGTTGTTAAACAAAAACCGAATTTCAAAAAAAGGTGATTAAAAAAAACGAAAATGCCGATTTTTTTTGAATTTGAAAAATTTTCTTCTAATATGTTCTGAAAACCTCAATTTTGGCACAATTTTTCGAAAGTTCAACAAAAATTTTTTTTGATATTACCTCGTAAAATCGTCAGCAGTCGATTTTGGACCGATTACCAACTGATTTTAGACTTCAACAACTTCTGCGACTAAGTTTTTGAGCGTCCCAATGCTTGGCTTACCATTTCCGATGCAGATAAGGTGATAAAATAAAAATAAAATCAGAATTTTTTGAAAAATTACATCAAATTCGATCAATAAACCGCTTCATATATTTTTTGGCCAGAAACACAAAAACCAATTTAAATTTGGATTTGATTTCAGTCACAATTCAATAACAAAAGTTCAAATTACTAATAAAAATGGAAGACGAAGTCTATTCGCCAAGTCAGCCGCTTCCCCCGCGTAACGACGTAGCCAATGATCAACAACAACTGCAACAACGAACAGATCCTGCAGCCAATGCTTCGAGCGCCACTGTGGACGACAACGCTGAGAACAGCGAGAATTTGACCACGGGTGACCACGAAATCGACCGCACAACCAGTGGTCAGTTCTATAAAAAGTGAATAGTGCTTGAAAAGTGAATAGTTCGACTCCAGGGTGTCCCAAAATTTAGACCTTGACAAATTCCGGTTGAATACTTGAACCACAAGTTCATCTTTGATCGAAGTTTCCCATTGATTGGATTGATATTTCTAATTTCCACGCAAAACTGTTTGTCTTTGAAGCTCATGTCTCGATTATTTTTCCAGAATTTCTCAAACACTAACTTTTGGAACACCCTGGAGTAAAAATGTTCACTTTTCAAACACTATTCACTTTTATAGAACTGACCACAGAAAACGTTCGCGTATCGACGACCACAGCGGAGGGGTAAATTGCATTGTCAGATATTGATGGTTTGGAATATAATGAAAAAAACTACCTCTTCTTTTTAAGAAACCAAGAAGTTAGTAAAATTGGTCAACTTCCCCAACAAACATATCTCTTATAGGTCAAAAAAATTTTAAGCTGCCATTCCTGGTTTTGACTGACGACCGTTGATGCACCTGCATCTAGGATAAACGCTTATGGCGTTTATGGCGCTCCGGGAATGGTCTAAGCCGGGTCTCGAATTAAAGCGCCGAAACCCGCCAGGCATAAGTAAGGTTGAGCCTATAAGAATAACACCCATCTCTTAACCCCCCCCCCCCCTCCCTATTAAGGTATCCACATAAAAAGTAGTGTCAAACTTTCAGTGTTTTGTGTGTTCACAATCACTCCGCCGACGTGGTGCCCTTGTCGCGCCAGAAAAAAACTCGAATCGCTCGTCTCAAGCTGGCCGACCGCTCTCAGAAGGCAGAAAACGGTCACTGCCACTGGTTGCTTCGCCGACGCCTTCACCCATTCTCCAGGCTCCCAAGCGTGCGAATATGGCCGAGTCGCAGGCGTTGAAAATTATTCTGACTGTGTTGAGAGAACAGATAAAAAACAAAATGAATTAATTCGTCAACAACAACAGCAGCGGCAATTTAGAGGAGTTCATTCGGCAGCCTGCCAAAAGTCAACAAGCAGTTTTCTTCACCGTAGAAACGTAATTTTATGGCTATAGCGCAACGCTTCATTATTATAACCGCCCTCCACGGCATGGGCATGTTTGTTTGAAGTGTCTCGTCGAGCTGCATTCAGCTAGCCCATTTCAGAGCGATGGTTTATAAAGGCGCAATTCGTGTTTTACTGAAATTTTGTTCATTTTTAGAGAAGCATGAAAAAGACTTGCTGAAGTTGTCGCAAAATCCGTTTTAGAAATCACTGCACGTTTTCTCTCGTATGTTTATCTCAATTTACAATTGTGCTCGCTCTTCACACGTCAATTCAGAATGTTTCACAGGTAATCAACAAACAAAAATTAGTAACTAGAAATACCAACTAAGCCACGGCAAAAATATTCTTCTCGAGGAACAAAACAAACAAAGTAACAGAAGCGAGAGATACAGATTTCAACAAGTGCCAAATCAAAAAAAATCACATGTATAATCCACCGGTGACTTCAATACAAGCGCCCGTAACATAGGCCGCTTCATCTGACGCCAGGAATGCACAAACATCAGCAACCTCTTTTGGTTTTCCGAAGCGTTTCAACGGAATCAACATTCGCACGATGTCCGCTTGTGTTTCGGGCACCTTTTCAGTCATGTCCGTTTCAATATATCCCGGTAAAACAGCGTTCACACGAATGTTCTTTTTCGCCAGTTCAATCGCTGCCGATTTCGTAAAACCAATCACTCCCGCTTTGCTGGCCGCGTAGTTGCATTGGCCGAAGTTGCCGGTCTTTGCGACAATACTCGAAATGTTCACCACTGAACCACCTGTGAGCGAAAACAAAAAATGTAAAGCCTGGGAACAAGAAACTGGTGCGTGTGATTGGATAATTTGCAAGTTGACAAGACTGTTGACACCAAATACCGCACAACCCAAACCGTTTGTCATGGTCGCCGAAAACGCGCGCGTCATCAGGAAGACACTGCGCAGGTTTGTAGCCATGACCCAGTCGAATTGTTCGGTCGTCATTTTCTTCAGTGAACGGTCCATTATGACGCCAGCGTTGTTGATCAACACGTCTATCGGCCGTTTGTAGTGCGTCCCGACGATTTCATGCAACTGTTCAACGAATTCATCGCTCGTGACGTCGCAGTGTAGCGCAAGATGACCGGCATCTGAAAAGGACATGATTTTCAAAATGGTTGGCGAAACGTTCTTTTATAGTTGACCTCTAAATTATACGCAATCAACTGACTGGTTAGTGAACAAGCGATGCGCATGCTTCCTGTGCAGGACAGACTCAGAACGCATGCATCCGTGATCACCAACCAATCAGCTGATTGCCAATAATTTAGAGCTCTATTGTAATCAATCAAACGATGAAAGAACACATATGCAGAATGAGCACCTTGGTTTGAAGACTTCAGCTTGCCAACGGTGTCTGCGGCCGACTTCTTGTTCACATCTGTCACAATCACTGTTGCGCCGGATTGAGCAAATTTTTCAGCGATTGCGCGACCGATGCCCCGACCGGCGCCTCAAAACGTTTGATTTCAATGTATCTAGATACCTCTTTATCTTCATTTCCTTTCATTTTCGTTCCGAGTTTCAATGCGCGCGCATAGATACATAGGCAAGCAGTTGCATGCATGACGCGGAAATTCAAAATTGGTTAAGTGATCCGAGCCCCCTAAATAGTGCCGTGTCACTTGGGCTGTTTTGAACTGCAACATAAAGGTTGAAACTGGTTTCCTTTCTACGCCTGCAAACGCACTGAGTCGCAGTACCTAAAAATTTGATGATAAATACTAAAATGTAGTGTTGTGCAGTGACGGTGTTGTGTGGTGATAGCGACTCATCCATAAAAACTCAAAGGGAACTGCAGATATTCACCGAACCGGTCACAAGCGCCAGTTTTCCAGATAGCATCTGTTGTCTTGCTGAATTGGAGCTGCAAGAAACTTGAAAGCCTGCAAATTCCGGTTCGTGGTCGTGAGTCGTGATTCTTATCTAGCTTGATTTAAAACTACAAACAGTTTTTCGAACGGTGAACAAAAAATACAAACAAAATTGGTATCACTTCGGCACACCATTCGTCCTTTTGCAGCAAACGAAACAGCGAAGCTAAAGCAAAAACAACTGCATTAATTCGCGCAAAGACAAGCATCTTTGCAAAACGATCATTACGTTAGGGAATAAACACTGATGTTTCACTGGTTGATTGACGCAAAGTTGGTTTGGGTCAGGGTTTGTTTGCCTGCTGTTGTTAAAGAACGCCTCCAGTTAAACTTACTACCGCGACATAAAACTGTTAACAAGAAAATATAACAAAGTCCAAAAAACAACCTTTTTCACCGCACTTCACACAGCACCACTGCCTGAACATTTGATTTTATCAGTTTGTCCCTGACAGCACAAATTGGTAAACGTACACAAAAAAGTTATGACTCCAAAAATGAAGACGTACATTCAGCAACTGAAGGCATTTTATTTTCAAATGGACGCCTTCGCTTTCACGTCTTTCACGCCCAGCACTTTTACGTCTCTACTCTGCATCGTCACCAACTAAAAACCGCGTTCAATCAACGGCGTTTTACTGTTGACTGAAAGCAGCATCGTCCCCACCAACAAGAGCTTTGGTTTCGGCGTATAGCCGCTGATCGGCCCACTGGAACGTCTGAATCTGCGTTTTTGTTTCTTCCGTTAAACCGTTCAACAATTCGGTGCTTTTGTGACTCTTTTTCAACATCGTCTCATCAAAGTATGCCGGCAGCGGCCAGCAGAGAGCCTAGAGAAGTAGTCGCCAGCTGGCAGCCGACTCTGCTGTCAAGCCGACAAAGTCTAACGAGCGCAAATAATCGATCGTTTCGGTGATGTCCGTTTCCTGTTTCTGCCAGCCGAGCTCTCGCGACTGAACATTGGTCAAAAACAGATGCGCCACGACTGGCTTCGCGGCACGGTACGATGTTGATCTGACGCTTTGGTCGCACTCATTTATTGGTCATTCTGAGCCACTCCATTTCGGTCGTCGGCAATCGCAATATTCCAGTTGGTCAGATTTTGGTGAACTTCGAATAACGTGGC
>JASANC010005163.1:0-40842 GCA_030248135.1 Theristus sp. LFF4_11
ACTTTGGGGAATTTTTTGTGATCAAATTTTTGGTTTATTTTTACGTTTTTTACAGTTCAGTTCGTTTACAGTGTAATTTTCAAAAAAAATTTTTGCCAAAAACAATGTTCATCTATAATCTCACTGCTTATGTCATTGCTCATAAACGGACTTCCGGACTGATGTATCGTCACGCGGGGTCAAATTGAATTTTGTACGAAATTGCCGAACCACTGTGGAAAAGTTATTCGCATGTTCCAACCAATTGGCAGACCAGACTCGCTGTTCTGCCGGCCACTTAACCATGATGGCAGCAAAGATTGAAAATGGAATTGCATCTTTCACCGTAGGAAACAATCAATCTGCTATAGTGAAAAAATCAGAGTGGCAAATTGTGTGAATTAAAAAAAGAAAAACAAACAATTCGCATTTGAAAAGACAAATTCGCATCTGTTCTGAGCAAAACCGCTCATGAACCCTCGAAGATTCGAAGTGAAACATTAGGTTGATCAAAGACTGTTCAAATGCAATTCAGCATTCGGCATTTCCAAGCTACAATACTGTATGTGCACTCGGTTGTGAGCACTCGGGTTGTCACCAACGTTCATCATTTGGTTTTGTTACAGCTAAATTAACCCTCTGCATTTCACCACATTTGTCGAGTTTTCATGTTTTTCAGTTATTCTGCTGTAGTGAGTGATAGGGGCAACATACCGTAAAAAAATTGGTCAGAAAAACCTCCATATGTTTTCTATTCAGTGTTCCAATTTTCCCAGCTCTAAACACCTCAGCACATGCCAGTGAGAGCATTTTAGAATTGGAACCTTTTTTTGCCCATCCTGTATATTAATCGACAAACCGTTTATAATACATTTGTAAGAACACGGTATGAAAATATAAAAAATATGCAGTAAAAAAACCCAAAAATGTCACTAAAATTGCGGTAGCGAGCGGTGCACAAGTTATACCAGAGCGCATGTTAGCACATGTTTTACCGCGGTGGTGACAATGTTCACAAAACTGATAATTAATTATCACAGTTCCTTTCGTCTTCTTTTCTCAGCGTCAACGATGGTACCATTAAATCAACCGTTGAGCGACTTGGAGGCGGCATTATTAAGAGCGTGGTTTGCCAGCCTGTTTCTCTTAGAGCTGACGTTCAGTACAGCCATGGTCGGGCTCTATTTGCTTCTATTGAGAGCGGTCCGCAAAATTTCAAATGCGCCTGTTAGCTATGTGAAAAACAGTGAGTTTGTCTCTCGTAGAAATTGAGCATTGTTGCTTTCGATTAATAAATGTTTTTTTGTGAATGAAATGCAGGCGTGATCGAAAACTTTGTTTTTGACAACTCGACTGTATTGGCGCATATCAATTTAATCAATCAGCTAAACTGAAATTTCAATATCAAATTCTAATTCGATCGGCGAGTGTTTAACTGTGGCCCTCAAATGTAATGTCGGCTTGAAGAGTTGCGGCTTGCTCATTGCGGCCCGTTTGTTTTTGGCCCGGCAAATTTTTCCTAGCTCGAACAATAGCAAACCACGTGTCGTGAGTTTTCGTTATCTGTGATGAATCCAAAAATTACCACAATTATATGATATAAAATCACGGCAAAACATTAAAGAAACTTAGATTTTACCACATACCTTGATACGCTTGTCACGCGCAGAAACTCGGACGGTCGGTTGCCAGTTGGCTTGATGCCTGAACGTGAATGGTGCGAAACTGAAATTCTGATTCTTCTGACAGACACGTTTCCAAAGCATATGACGACAAGACATTTGGTCCGACACGTTCAATAAACCTATACGATAGTAAAGCGCGTGCACACTGTAGTTCATTATTGTCTGTTTTTCAGGCAACAAGAACAAGAGCAACAACAATGATAATGTATCCAAAAAAGTGGTTAGCGCCGTTGACGTGACGCTGCAACAATCGACCGCCAGCGGTGGAGCAGCGATTGGCAGTTGCGCTCCAACTAGTCGCCCTTCGAAGCTGGAAACTATTCTAGCAAAAGGGCAACTGGCAGCGGCAATAAGCGCAAAACGTCGCAACGTAGAATTGACACAGGTGACATACAGTATGAAACCTGTTTGAAGTTAACCAGGTTTTCTTGCAGTTCCGATCCCGTTCTTCCTTTGAGAGCGGAAAAGGGGCAGACTTAAACCAACATGGCCGAGTGGCCAAGTCAACATGGCATCATTTTTAGAGTGCAAGGAACGCGCGAAATTTGAATTAAAAAACGTTCAGAGTCCCAGTTGTGTGTGAAATTTAACTTGTTTTTTAAATAAGCGATTCTTTGGTGCATTTTTTTCTGTTCATTCTTTTTCACTTGGACACACGATTGCGAATTATTTTGGCATTCTTGAACAAGACAACTTTTAGTCTGCGAATGATCCCGTCTTTATGGAGAAATACAAGGACTGCAATATTTACTCGGCCATACTGTACATCGGGTGAAACTTATTAAACCACCGCTGTACCACGTTGAATAAAAATGTGCATACATATCCGCAACAATGTGCTGCATCATCTTGCTTCAATTACTATAGATAGTTATTGATTACCATGCTACAGCCGAGTGTACTGCTTCCCGACTGGAATTTTATGTACAGTGGCGGCCAAAAATGTTGGAACGCTGCGCGCACGTGTGCTGTGTATTGCGCGCGTGTTGCATCAGCCGTACAAACGCTATTATAAGAATTTAAGGGCAACGTTGGGTTCACGGGACACTTTTCTACCCAACGTTGCCCATAAACTCTTGTAATAGCGTTTGTACGGCTAATGCAACACGCGCGCAATACACAGCACAGATGCGCGCAGCGTTCCAACAGTTTTGGCCGCCACTGTATCTTACATGCAGCTCAAAGTAGTTTTTGTCACACTATTTCGTATTTTTATGCAGTCCGTTGCAATCACAGTGTTGGCGTTCATCATGTTTGTCGTAGTGCCGACCACGTTGTACTTCATGTTGACGCTCTTTGTGCGACGTTCACCACCATGGATGTCGTGGTTCATTGGTGCGTGTGGCGTTATCAACTCATCAATAAATATTTTCATCTATTTTGCAAAAACCAGCGACTTTCGCGCCGGCACCCGCTCGTTAGCACGAAAGATGTTGCGTTGCGGTTGAGAGTTCTGGATTTTACACTGGTTTAGATTTATACTATTTTATTCTGGTTCTTTTTATGTTTTAAGATACAATTAAATAATCAAGCAAATAAAAAATTCAGACATTTGTTTGTGAGCATATGACTAGCGAATAACAAACATAATCGCACAAAGATAATTTAGACAAAGAAAACAGGTGACCCGTGGACGACGTGAACAAGCAAACAGAGGGTAAAAGTAAACAACCAAAGACTGACTAAAAGACTGAGCCTCGACCACAAGGAACATATCACTTACAAAGGAGTTAACACGTAATAATCGTTTAATTATCGCTAATTATTGACCATGTTTTGAGCGTTATGCCGGTAGCTTCTTACGATTGAAATTTTACGATTCAACCTGTTTCAAATGTCAGAATATTTGTTTGTGGTTCCCACAAACATGCAAACAAACAAACAATCCACCGACCAACAAATCCACACGCGACAGATGCGTTTTTAGTCAAACACGATTTTTCAACTACAACTGTATGCTCTGTACGTTAGTTGGAAGCAATTGCAGCTATCTTAAATTACCAAAATTGTTCTGTTGACAAAAACCAACACAACACACACCGCTCGTTGCAGCTAAGTACAAACAGGACGAGCAGATAGAAGAAACACTACCTAGTTCGGTATCATTTCAAACACTCTTATCCTTCCAGTTGAAGCTGTGAGATTAAAACGATTAACAAAGAAAAGCGGCACCCAAACTAGACCTTTTATATTTTTGTTATTGCTTTGCTCTTGTTTTAGACAGTGTATACTGAGCAAGTTGTCCAGTTTCTTGCTCAAATGTTTTTTTACAGTGTTCTGCGCCAATGGTCTGCGTTCGTCTGCTGTTGTTAAAAATTGTTTTCTGAGAGCTCGCTCGCTAGCACCTTCGAGTGATGTATTTCATTTTGGGTTTTTGTTGTTTTGGGGGGGGGGGGGGGGTGGTTGGTGGGGGTTAAAAAAAAAAATGGGTTTTAAGATAGGCTTTTTGAGTCGACCGACCCGGCCTCCACACCTCTAGGCACAATTTCAAAAAAGTTTTCAAATTCAGTCAAATTTAGGACCAATCGAACCGCCTTGATGCCCTGAGTTCGAAAATCATATTTTTATCCTAATCCAAGCCTCATTTATGCTTCAAAATTAAGAAAAACCTAATTTTCGACCCCCTTGTAGTAAAACTGCTCTAGCTCGCTTCTGCTTAAAGCTATTAACAAAAATCAAACACCAATCGATTCCCATTGTGTTCGCGCACATTTTCGCTCTTATACTATCGGTTGAAAACGTTTTTTCATGTTCTGTATTTATAAAAAACTGCAGAGGTTGGTGGTTTTTCACGTTTTTCGGTACTTTAGAAACGTTTGTGGGGTATAGTTGCTAAGTAATTCTGAAAGATCTGTGAAAAATGTATATTCATGTAAAATTTCAGCTTCATAAAGCGTCGCCGGGAGTCACACGATACAAAACAAAATGGCTTGTCGCATGCGTTTTTGGTCAATATGCCGCATGCATACTGTACATGCGCGCACACACACAGTCACAGTGCACAAGCAGTGTGTGCGCTGCTGTTCAGCCCATTCACCCTGCTGTTATGCAATACACCTAAAAATATTACACATGACACTTTTGCCGTACCAAAAAAGCAGGCTGCTGAAAATTGCTCAGCGGCACATGTTGCACAACATTTTGTCGCTCGTTATTGTCCACGTGCAGGAGACAACTTTTTATTACCAAACAACCAACCAGGCAAGTTGTTTGTTGTTCGCTTTGCCCAATCACGATGTAGCGCGTAAACTGCGCTTTCAAGTTGTTTGCTGTTCGCTTTGCACAATCACGATGTAGCGCGTAAACTGCGCTTGCAAGTTGTTTGTTGTTCGCTTTGCACAATCACGATGTAGCGCGTAAACTGCGCTTGCAAGTTGTTTGTTGTTCGCTTTGTTGTGGGGGTGCACTATTGTAGAAAAATAGGTGTACACCCCTGGGGTGCACACCCCCCCCACCCCACCCATGATATTTTTTCGCTTAAATTTTAAAGGAAAAAAGCTAAAATTTTGCTGCAAAATCTTTAAAATTACAATGAAGGATGTCAAGTTATCATATATTTATATTTGGACGTTATAGACAAAAAAATCATGATTTTTAAGCAAAAGTTCATGATTTTTTTTGATGGTCCAAGAAACTTTTTGGGAGTGTCACTGTAGCTTAAGGTCCATGTGAGGGGGAGGGGGTGGGTGGGATGTCAAGCAAATTTCGAAAGCGGTGTGGATGGTCCAGTGTCAGGTTTTAGGGGGTGGTGTCGCGTGACCCCCCCCCCACCCCCCCCACGCGGAGGTCTCGGGTGCTCTAGGGGGTGTGTACGTACCCCCCCCCCACCCCCACGTCTTCGGTACTGAACCCGTGGGCTATACTTTCAGACGTATGACTGTTTCATGCAATATCATGTGAACAGTATCCATGATAAATATCTATCAAGCACATAAATACAACATTCAGTGCACTGTACACGCCCACCACAGATGCTTTTAATCGAATTTCAAATTCAAAAAACAAAAATTCTTCAAAATTTTGAATTTCAAAAAACCATACACAGGATTACCCAGCAGAACGAAAGCTTTCATTTGAGCCATCAATCAGTGCGGCGCGCTGCAATGAAGGATGTTTGAGCGGACCCATATTTTGAAGGAGTACCGAAAAAAGGACGGACGGACAAACACGGCACAATGAGAAGAATAAGACAACACAGCCACAGTCAAAAGATCGCGTAGTGACCGCACGCTAAATGAAAATGTCCGACTTTGTGTTCGATGGCCTACTCAAGTCCGCCGCGGTGTCCGGTCCCTGAAATCAAAGTTTTGGGCGTATAATTGAGGGAGGGGTATAATTGCGGCCTCTAAATGTGGCCTGAAAAGGCCTGAAGAGTTCCGGTCCGCTCATCATACTTTTTTGTTGAATAAAAGCTGCGATATTTTATTTGAAGCTTCATTTGATCAACGTTGCACAAAAAGCGTGCACACATGCGCATCTTTCATTGTTCGATGCGTATTTGAGTTGTTCTGTTGCGTTGCAACGAGACGTTGCATCGTGATTGTGCAAAGCGAACAACAAACAACTTGCAAGCGCACTTTACGCGCTACATCGTGATTGTGCAAAGCGAACAACAAACAACTTGCAAGCGCAGGTTACGCGCTACATCGTGATTGTGCAAAGCGAACAGCAAACAACTTGCCTGGTTGGTTGTTTGGTAATAAAAAGTTGTCTCCTGCACGTGGACAATAACGAGCGACAAAATGTTGTGCAACATGTGCCGCTGAGCAATTTTCAGCAGCCTGCTTTTTTGGTACGGCTAAAGTGTCATGTGTAATATTTTTAGGTGTATTGCATAACAGCAGGGTGAATGGGCTGAACAGCAGCGCACACACTGCTTGTGCACTGTGACTGTGTGTGTGCGCGCATGTACAGTATGCATGCGGCATATTGACCAAAAACGCATGCGACAAGCCATTTTGTTTTGTATCGTGTGACTCCCGGCGACGCTTTATGAAGCTGAAATTTTACATGAATATACAGTTTTCGCAGATCTTTCAGAATTACTTAGAAACTATACCCCACAAACGTTTCTAAAGTACCGAAAAACGTGAAAAACCACCAACCTCTGCAGTTTTTTATAAATACAGAACATGAAAAAACGTTTTCAACCGATAGTATGAGAGCGAAAATGTGCGCGAACACAATGGGAATCGAGTGGTGTTTGATTTTTGTTAATAGCTTTAAGCAGAAGCGAGCTATAGCTGTTTTACTACAAGGGGGTCGAAAACTAGGTTTTTCCTAATTTTAAAGCATAAATAAAGTTGGATTAGGATAAAAATATGATTTTCGAACTCAGGGCATCAAGGCGGTTCGATTGGTCCTAAATTTGACTGAATTTGAAAACTTTTTTGAAATTGTGCCTAAGGAGGGTCGGTATTGTGAAAAAGCCTATCTTAAAGTTGCACACATGATTGGGAATTATGTTTGCATTTTTGAAAAAAGACAACTCCTAGTCTGCGACGGATCCCGCCTTGATGAACTGCCTCCTTTATTCGGCCATACTGTACACATATGCGCCAACACAATACATTATCAATATTGAACATTGTTTTAGTTGTCAAACACGAGAAAAAAATTGATCATGTTCAGCTTTTCGAACTCTTAAAAAGTACGGCATTTCTCGGCCGCGAAGGTGGCACGATAATGCTGCTGTTCATTGCGTACGAACGACTTCGCGCCGTGCGTGACGCGGTGCAGTTTCGAACGTCGCGACACAGACGCCGTGCGCTCGTTGCTGCGTTGGTCGCTGTCGCATTTGTCGTCGCGAAAAAAGTACGATTATATTTCAGTATCATGCTGCGACTCAATGCTCGCATACACAGGAGAAACAGGAAATCTAATGCAGTGACAAGCAGTCTAATGCACCTTGGATGCGATGTAATGCCATTTCAAAAATGCGCATTTTTGTGGGTTTTATTTAAGTAAAAAGGGACATTTCTGTAATTAGCATTACTTTAGCGATTAAACCTTGATAAAGCGGACAGCAATTTTTAGGCATTTTTGTGGGGCTTTGCCGCAGCAGTTTTTGAAATGCTGGTTTACACCACGCATACAGGGTGTGTCGTTGTTCATGTTCACAGGCGATGTTCAAAGTTACGGCAGCGCAACGAACGCCGGACTCGCAACACATCCAACTGACGATGATGAGTAGGGCTGAAAACGGTATATATAGAAAACAACAAACCGTGTATAATACAGTTGTAAGAATACGGTATTAAAGTATGACAAAACATGCAGCGACAAAAAAAACCGAAAATGTCACTGAAATCGCGTTAGCGTGCGATGAAAACAACCATAACCAGAACGCATTTTTCCTCACGGCGGTGACAATATTAACAAAACTGATGCTTATCGCAGTTCCTTTCGTCTCTTTTTCTCAGCAACATCGATGCTGCCATCAAATCGACCAGTGAGCAACTTGGAGGCGGCATTATTGAGATTGTGGTTTGCCAGTCTGTTTCTCATAGAGCTGGCGTTCAGTACTGCCATGGTCGGGCTGTATTTGCTTCTATTGAGAGCGGTCCGCAATACTTCAAATGCGATTGTTAGCTATGCGAAAACCAGTGAGTGTGTCTCTCGTATTTTTGAAACCTGGAGAATATTGGTTCAAATCAATTGAATCGATCAACTGAACTTGAGAAGTTTGCCAGTTGCTCATTGCGGCCCTTTTTGATTCCGGCCCGGAAGATTTCGGTCTGGCGAATTTTTCCGAGCTCGAACAATAGCAAACCACCTGTAGTGATTTTTCGCGATCTGTGATGATTCCGAAAATTACCACAAAAACATGAAGACACAGGAAAACATTAAAAAAACGGTTTTCCCACGTACCTTTATATTAAAGGATAGGCTCAAGGAGACCTACAGCAACTTTGCTCAGTTTTCAGATTAGACTTGGTTAAAATTTGGTTTTTATATTTTGCCGTCATTTTTATACCGTATTACCCCCATTAAACCCCCCCCCAACCACCATTAATCCCCCCGCCCCCCCGACAAGTTTCCGAATAATCCCCCCCACAATTAATCCCCCATGGGGGTTAATTGGAAACCTGTTTAAAATACATACCCAGCGAATTCAGTGGCTGAATGCAGTGACATTGGTGAAATTGTGCTACCAAAGCCCTCAAAGGGATGAGTTAATGGTAATTTCATTTCAAAAGGCTGTTACAAAAAGAAATCTCTGTGAAAAGTAGAAGTTTCTGCGACTTTATTGCCTGCCATGCAAGGTATTTTTGCCATTTTTCAACAAACCCCCACCCCTAGAATTTGTTTGTAAATAAACCCCCCCCCCACCATTAATCCTCCCCCTCCCCACCAATAAACCCCCACCCCTAAAAGTCGCTGCCGTATTAATCCTCCATGGGGGTGTATTGGGGGTAATACGGTATTTAAGATTTGCGATAAATTGCAAAACATCACTGCTTCAAACAGTTTATGGTTTGTGCTGGGGAAAATTCGCCTGGTCGGAATCGAACGGGCCGCAATATTGCATCAATTATTTCGATCATTGAAACGTATCGGATAAGACGGTGACAAAACGTGCCCCTAAAACATTTGCTTGTCATGCGCAGCAACTCGAGTAAAGCGCGTGTAGTGGTTCATTATTGTCTGTTCTTCAGGCAACAACAACACCAACAACACCACCACCACCAACAACACCAACAACAACAACAACACCAACAACAACAAGAACAACAAGAACAAGAGCAACAGCAATAATAATGTGTCCATAAAAGTGGTTAGCGCCGTTGACGTAACGCTACAACAATCGACGGCCAGCGGCGGTGCACCGATTGGCAGTTGCGCTCCAAATAGTCGCCCTTCGAAACTGGAAACCATTCTCGCAAAAGGGCAACTGGCAGCGGCAACAAGTGCAAAACGTCGCAACGTAGAATTGACACAGGTGGCATACAAGTCTGTTGAAACCTCGCAAAATATGGAGCATTTGAAGAACATGCGAGATTTTGAACTGCAGTAAAGATGAACGAACGTATGAACGTTTATTCGAAATAAGAAGAACGTGTGGTATCGAGTTTGGATAAAATTCAGACACCTGATTTAAAGCCAAACAGGTTTTCTTGCAACATCGATCCCGTTCTTTCTTCTTTTGAGAGCTCTGTATTCTGCGAAAAAGCGGCAGGCTTAAACCAACATGTCCCGCGTCAGGTGAATCTTAACAGACCACCGCTGTACCACTCTGAATAAAAACGTGTGCCGACCATATTCGCAACAGTGTGCTCAACATCTTGTGCTAGGTGATTGCCATGCTATTGCCGAGTGTACTGCCTCCTGACTGGAATTTTATGGATGTGCAGCTCAAAGCCGGTTTTTTTCACACTACATTGGTGTTTTTTGCAGTCCGTCGCAATTGCAGTGTTGGCGTACATCCTGTTTGTGGTAGTGCCGAACATGTTGTACTTCGTGTTGTCGTTCTTTGTGCGACGTGCACCGTGGATGTCGTGGTTCATTGGTGCGTGTGGCGTCATCAACTCGTCAATAAATATTTTCATCTATCTTGCGAAAACCAACGACTTTCGCGCCGGCGCACGCACATTAGTACGAAATGTGTTGCGTTGCGGTTGAGATTTCGGGATCTTGCACTGGTTTATACTATTTTGTTCTGGTTCATTTTATATTGTAAGATACAAATAAATAATCACGCAAATAAAAAATTTCGGACGCCTTTTTGCATGCATATGGTTGGTGAATAACAAACATAATCGCACAGAGATAACCTTTTTGAACGTCACGCCGGTAGCGTTTTACAGTTGAAATTTCACATGAATTCAACCAGTTTCAAATATCAGAATTTTTATTTGTGGTTCCGTATTAGACACAAGCAAGCAAGCAAGCAAACAAACAAACAAACAAACAATCCACCGACCAACAAATACCACACGCGTTTTTAGACGAACACGGTATTTCAATTATGCTCTGTGCGATAGTTTGCAAACATATGCGGCAATCTTAAAATGCCAAATTTGTTGTGATGACACAAACAGACACACACACACCCCGCTCGTTGCAGCTAAGTACACATAGGAGCGGATGGACGAAACGCCATCCCCAGTTCTGTATTATTTCGAACGCTCTAGTTCTTCTAGTTGAATCTGAGATTAACGTGATTAACAAGGAAAAGCGGCCCCGAAATTGATCTTTTCTAACTTTTATTCTTGTTTTGCTCTTTGCTATCGGTTTTGCTGTATTGGTTATCTTCTACGACCGAAAAAACGTCTGCCACATAGGGGTGGGCGCGGCGGGCTTTTCCAACGGGTCGGAGGCGGGCGGGCGGTTTTTTTTCGGCTCACATGCCCGCCCGCAATGATTTTTGCCGACGACAAACCCGTGTGTGCCCGCCCGCAGAATTTTTTTAGTGACAGGCACACCATGCACTGGCTCGCGGGCAAATTCAAGCTGGCCAGCGGGCCGACAACAATTCCGCCCGCGAGTCAACCTACTTGTATTTTTGCTTGCGAGACTCGTGAGCAAACCCGTCTGCCCGCCCGCATAAAGTTTTTGGCCACGGGAAAACTCGTATGCCCGCCGGGAGAGATTTTTCACAGACGAGCCTCGCCCGTTGGCCTGCCCGTCAATGTTTCTGGAAAGAAAAAGTCCGCCCGCGCCCACCCCTACTGCCGCTCCGCACGCGTTATGGTTGGATTAAGAACAACAGTCTCTCTGATGGGGATTTCAAAAAAAAGTACTTGTTACTTGCGTATTTTTTTGTTTTTGAAATTTTTCAAAAGCTGGAAGCAATGTTGACTGAATTCGACTTCAACAGACACACGACACGACGTTTTTTCATCACTAGGGTTTGTTTATAAAACGATCGTTAAAACGTACGCCTACCAAAGCAAAAACCAAAAACCAAACACGAAGCAAGCTTCCTATCACAAAAAACTGCATTTTTGTTTTTTTCTCGACAATTGCAAAAGGTTTCCGCGCAGAAGAAGCTGATCACTATCATTAGTCTGTAAATTGAATTTTTCGTTTTTTTTCAATATTGCCACCATCAGAATTGCAATTGTGAAAACCTTGACAGTTTTATGGTTGCAGGACATTGCTGATATTCAACAAAACGAGAAACTAAATTGAATCTTTTCTTCCACCAGCGATTCTGTTTTTTTTTGTATTCATTTGTCGCAATCTTTTAGCATTTTTCTGAAATACTATGAAAGGATGTGTGTTTGTGCACACAAACGCACACAATTCAACCGTATTTTCACGAATCTATTCTCATCAATTACACAAACGAACTTTTTTGTTCATGTTTGTGACGACATATTCAACTCCAAAAATTCGTTTGTGAAAGAAACAATCAAATTTGCGGGGCAAGTTTTGTAGTAGCAGGGCACAATAATGTCCGCACTCGAATCCAGTGGTGTGTCCCGCCGCGTGTTGCGAACCGTGTTTGTATCCCACGTCGTCTTTTGTCCCGGAAAAAATTTTTTGCGCAGAATGTCGCGTAACGAACCGGGACACGACACCGGACACGAGCTTCGAACAGTTTATAGCGTGTGTACGCACAAAACCGAGAGATTTTTTGAATCATGAAATAATGCTCATAACAAATTTATTGCTTCTACAGAATTATGTGCCGTGAGTTCGAAAACGTAAATCACTAGAAATCTATAATATTTATTACAATTGCATTCCAGTTTTCAATAACTTCATACACACATATTTATATTGACAACGTGAAAGTTGATATTGATTGATGGTTTGCACCTTCAAAAAGTGTTGTCATCCGATACATGTATTATAATAGCATAGTTTCTTGATAAAATGTTACAACTGTAGACAGGTACTTTAGTTAGATGTAAATTTTAGTGTTAATTATGTGTACGCAAGTCAGCATTTGAAACTCTTGAACTATGGATGCCAAAACAGGTGTAATCATCATGATATTGTAGATTTAAAAACTTCAAACATGAGGGATGTAATGCTCAGTTCGTCGCATTTGAAGACGCATTCACAAAAATCCAAAAAAATAAAATCAAGAAATCAAAAATTGATATGAAACGTTCTTCTGAATAAACTTACAACTTTCAGATTACAACTGATACAGAATTTTTCCTTCACATGCACGTAGTTCGTTTTCGACACATACATGCACACGCAGCGGCAAGATCACATCACTGCGTGAAGGAGCTCAGTAAGTCTTCTACGTTGTTGTATCACATATGTACATACCTACAATGATGACTCGATAGCCTCTAATCAGCGTTTTCCACTATTAGTGGCTTAGACATGGCTTAAACATGCTCTAATGTTTTCAGAGCGTATCTCTCCACTGTTCATGTAGCGTAATGGTGCACACGCATGCGAGATAGAGAGTCAGCAATGTACTGGTTGGAAAGAGAAAAGAAACGCCAAACTCAATGCAGTGTACTGTTGTTGCTAATATAGATATTTTAGCGGCAAATGTAAGTAATGTGTACGTATATTGTGCATGTATCTCAACATACATGTAGATGTGTACATGCACATTGTACATGCAGCCTATAGTTCCTAAGTTGCATGTGTTTTTGCGCTGTCTTAAGACGAAGCCGCATGGCAAATTGTGGCGAAAGAAGCTTCTAACTTTAAAGCTTGTTCTTAGCACCCTAATTTGTGTGCCAGCGTAAGAGTATGTATATATGTTTCAATCTGGAATAGAGAAGAGAAGCTCCCAGCCACAAAGACCACCGTTAAAAAATAGAACGATTCGGTAATACATGCAGTAACCACCATGTACATACCATGTTTATTTTAAACGATAGAATTACGTTTATGTTACTCACAGTCTGCAGTGCTGTTCTAATTTTCTCATGTAAGCCGAAAATTTTAAAGAGACTTTTATACCTACTGCGTGTGGATATAGTATACCCAAACAAACATGATTTACGCATGTTGAAACAATATTCCTCAAAATACGTTTCGAATACGAATTCATTAGTTTGGAATTTTTGCTTGAGAGAGTCTGGCTCGAAACTTTTTTATAAGCTTTTGAAACTCTTTAAATTTTTTTGGAGTTTCTTGATACCGGAAAAAACTTGAATGCATGTTGGTTTTATTGGTTGATTTGATCAGCTGATCCAAATTAAATTGGACATTACACAGTTTTTTCGAACTCAGTTCAAATTTTAAATCAACACACAATACAATGTAAATGTATGCCATACATACATGTATATTGCAACTTTTTTTCACAATCGCTTAAAAGTCTTATACATGCAATGCATATCTAAACTCCAGATTGCGCTCACTCTGTATGCTACACGGTATCAAACCGCTGTGTGTAAAATGAGCGATGATTTCTGTTAAAAACCTGCTACACATGTATGCACGTACATTTTTGTGTCTTTCCACTTCGGCCATCCATCCGCACGCGCGGTTGCTGTTGCGTTAAATCGTGTCGAGACCCAGTATGAAAGATACCATGTCAGTCCTGCAAGCATTAGTCTTCAACATACTGGAATGTACTTTTTTGCATGCCAGCATAAATGCTTTGACCATAAAATGTCATTGGATTTCCTTTCCTTCCTATATCGTCAACCATAACAAGGCCTCTTTTTAACATTCGGTCATTCGAAATTGACAGATTCCGGTCTTATTCGTTCTAATATCTATATGTCTTCCCATATGTTTTGTTTCTGGGGCTTCAAGTGCTCTCTTAAACTGTTTATATCTGCAAGTCTTTGTAAAGCCGTTTATAAATAACATGAGCCATGACTTCTTGTATATTTTGTTAAGGAGACACCCTTCTGCAGTGTATCTATAAGAAAGTACATTGCTTATCAGTTACATTTTATAATTGTATTTTTGTTAAATTACCAACTACAAGAATTCGTGGACTTGACTTATGATATAGCTCACCTAAATCTTAATATAGCTCACCTAAATCTCATCTGCTTGCCGGTTAATGATTTTGATAGAGTTTATGAAGCTTATATTGTTGAGCTCAAGATAGTTGGTTATAAATTTGATAAATTGATAAATTAATATTAATAATAGAAAACATCTGAGTTCAACAAATGTGCTTCTTTCTCAACCGTATAGAAGGCATTTGTCGTTTAATTTTTTAACGTTTAAGTCGGCAGAAAACGTTAATTAATTAAAATAATTTCAATTTAAAATAATCCCCCATACTGTGCGTCTGTGTTCGTTGGTCAACAATAATAAAATTCATACATTGTTGTTCAAGTGCCAAAGCTATAAACTGTTAGGCCCCTTTTTATAGGTATGTACAGTACAATCCACATATACAACTTTAATTTTGTATGTATTTTCTGTTCTTTCGTGTTTTTTGATCTCTAACATTTGTGGGAACACCACATTTTTTGTTTCTGGGTTATTTTGCTTTTTTTTTGTAAGTTTCTTGTAATTTTCCGCGACATGTCGCCAGTCGCGTTTGTTATATTATTGTTAAATGTCCGCATAGAAACCGCCTAATAATTTTTATTCAGCGTAAACCGCGTCACATTTTTTTCCGGGGTAAGCCAACTCGATTTTTTTACATTATTGATTACGGGTGGTCAATTGCAAGATTTACATCAAAACAAAAACCTTATCAACATACAATTAAACTGAAATCTTGTTGAAACCTCACAGGGAAACACACAACATTGGCGGCGTTTCCCCCATGCCTGTGGTAAGAAAGACTGACACTGTTTGATTTTTTAATTGTTAATACATACTATTTGAGTGTTTTAGCTTTTCCGGCTAGCTTACGACAGGCTGCGGAAGGCTCAGAGTCAGATATCATCAACCAATCCTACTGTTTGATTTGTAAGCTTCTGTACTTCGTTTTTTTATTTGTCTCGGAATGATGCCATCGCATACACGTACACATACATACAATGTACATGTTGTGAAGGTTTTATTTCGTTTAATTTATAAAGACGCTCTGTAACAGATTTTTAAATGTTTTCAACAACGTTTCTTTTAATAAGTTCTAAAAGTTGCAAGCAAGATTGATGATACGCAATGCTATGTTGTGATGATACGCAATGCTATGTAGTTGAAAAAATCGCTTTCACCACAACCTCAAGACGGTGTTCTTTGAATTTTTAAAACTTCATCTATAAAACGTTTGGTTGCAAGTGTTCTGTTCTGCTCATGTGCATTATGTTAAAGTATGTACCGATCAGTGAATAAATCTGGACCAGCTCACGGCTCATCCCAAGAGATGTCGTTTGCTCTGTTCATCTTATTTACATTCAACTTTTTAATGAAAATCATTCGGATATTGAGCAACGACAGTAAAGATCCCGGGCTTGCCAATTTTTTTTGTTTTGGTTGTTTTCGAATGCGATTTGTCAGTCACACACATGAACCAAACTGCAACTGCTTGCCGGTTTTTTTGCAGTTTTGCAACAGACGATTTTTTCTGACAAGACTCCTCGTGGGATTCGGCGAACCTATTGTTTTATTATTTAACAGAATAATACTGTTTTCTCAATCTCATCGTTCTTGATGGTTCCTTCGGTTTTATTCAGTAGTTCCCACTGTTTGATTTGTGTCACTATGTGTCAGAAACTCTATTCAATGGAAAAATGTTTTTTTATAGCGGAAAAGCGGAACAGCCATTTTAAGCGCCTTTTATAGACTTGAGAGCTGATACCTCAAACTACAACTGATAAGCTACACTTTTTGCATTTCACACCATTCTAGTCATTATCTAAAAATGCGGGAGACGCATATAAAAGGAGGAATATGGCCTTGCGTAAGCAGTGAAAGACTTGGCTCGACAACGCTTTTCAAGTCTCTGATGTGGTACACACGGATTATAAGAGTCATATTTTTGCGCCGCGTTTGTTGTTTAAAAGCTTGCTGAAAAGCGTAAAAACTTTGAAGTTATCTAGATATTTTTCAATTGTCCTCTTCAGTTTAGTCTAAAATCACATCATGTGCAAAATTCTGTACAGCATGGCCGAATAAATGAGGCAGTCCATCAAGGCGGGATTACTCGCTGACTAGGAGTTGTCTTTTTCAAAAATGCCAACATAATTTCCAATCATGTGTGTAAGGGAGAAAGAATGAACAGAATAATACGGATAATCCATTAGTTTAAAAAAACGCGTCAAATTTGGCATACAATTTGGTTTCTGAACTTCTTTTTCTTTCATTCAAAATTCGCGCGCTCCTTGCACCCTGAAAAAAGTTGCCATGTTTAATCGGCTATACTGTAAATTCTGTGCAAAAAAAACAGAAACATCAGAGATTGCAAAACATTGCTGCATGTAGCTTTATCGTTGTTGCTAACGTACGCACCGCTGTGCATACAGCAGCACCAGTGCAAAAAGTGTTGTCTTCCGTTGATTTTCACCCTTTTTACCAAACTCTTGTGACAGGATAAACCGGTGAGTCATTGCCACAGAAGGAGACCTTGCGTTCCCAATGCCTCTGCGATACACTTTGTGCAAACCAGTGTCAGCGATCTAAAGTCTGATCGTTATTTTAGTGGTTTTAGAGGTCGCTAAATGCTAGAAAAAAGCAAATGTGAAAGTTTCATTTGTCTACAATGTACGAGGGTTGCCACTTGCAACCGAAATAAAGAATAAACGGCGCAAAAATATGACTCTTATGTACTTGTATCCGTGTGTACCACATCAGAGACTTGAAAAGCGTTGTCGAGCCAAGTCTTTCACTGCTTACACAAGGCCATATTCCTCCTTTTATATGCGTCTCCCGCATTTTTAGATAATATTCTGACTTTTACATAAGCCCCAAAGGTCGGACCAAAATCACAATACGTTGGTCACACATTCTTCTAAACCCCGGACAACTCAGGTTTTTCATTGTTCGTTTTTTAGGCCAATTTCGTCTATGCTGTTTCTACGGCCGATTCGCCCAAAATCGTCACGATTTAGTACCTAGAATTGCTCACATAAGAAAACTGACCCAAAAGCCGTGATCGGCGCAATGAATTACCATGGAAAACACCGACTTCTTGTTTTTCATTTCTGGACCGGTTTCACTAAATTCCACGGCCGATTCGCCCGAAATCGTCACGATTCGGTATCTAGAGTTGCTCACATGAAAAAACTAACACAAAATCCGTGATCAGTGTATTTAATTACCATGGAAAACACCGTTTTTTTGTTTTTAATTTCTGGACCGATTTCGCCAATTTCCACGGCCGATTCGCCCGAAATCGTCACGATTCAGTATCTAGAGTTGCTCACATAAAAAAACTAACACAAAATCCGTGATCAGCGAATTGAATTACCCTGGAAAACACCCTTTTCTTATTTTTCGTTTCTGGACCGATTTCGCCAATTTCCACGGCCGATTCGCTCGAAATCGTCACGATTCAGCATCTAGAGTTGCTCACGTAAGAAAATTAACCCAATATCCGTGATCAGCGCATTGAATTACCATGGAAAACACCCTTTTCTTGTTTTTCGTTTCTGGACCGATTTCGCCAATTTCCACGGCTGATTCGCCCGAAATCGTCACGATTCAGCATCTAGAGTTGCTCACGTAAGAAAACTAACCCAATATCCGTGATCAGCGCATTGAATTACCCTGGAAAACACCCTTTTCTTGTTTTTCGTTTCTGGACCGATTTCGCCGATTTCCTCGGCCGATTCGCCCGACATCGTCACGATTCAGCATCTAGAGTTGCTTACATAAAAAACTAACCCAAAATCCGTGATCAACGCATTGAATTACCATGGAAAACACCTTTTTCTTGTTTTTCGTTTCTGGACCGATTTCGCCAATTTCGACGGCCGATTCGCCCGAAATCGTCACGATTCAGTATCTAGAGTTGCTCACGTAAGAAAACTAACCCAAAATTCGTGATCAGCGCATTGAATTACCCTGGAAAACACCCTTCTCTTGTTTTTCGTTTCTGGACCGATTTCGCCAATTTCGACGGCCGATTCGCCCGAAATCGTCACGATTCGGTATCTAGAGTTGCTCACATAAGAAAACTAACCCAAAATCCGTGATCAGCGCATTGAATTACACTGGAAAACATAGTTTTCTTGTTTTTCATTTCTGGACCGATTTCGCCGATTTCCACGGCCGATTCGCCGGAAATCGTCACGATTCAGCATCTAGAGTTGCTCACGTAAGAAAACTAACCCAAAATCCGTGATCAGCGCATTGAATTACTACGGACTAGACGTTTTTCCTGTTATTTTTTGTTGCTCAGACAAAATTTGTAAGAGTGAAAAACTGATATCCAGTCAAAATGCAACGAACTTTCAAAAAATGCACAATTTTCACCCAAAAAAGTGCCCGGGCAAAAAAAATAAACTAATTTTTCAAAATCTACAGATGAAATTACCCCAGGAAACATTTTTGTTCAACTGTGAAAGTGTTCCAGCTAAAAATTGAAAGAGCGAACACTTAAAACCAGGTGAAAACCCTGCGAACTTTAAAAAATACCCAATTTTTACCCAAAAACAAGGTCGGGGCAAAAAATTAACCCAAAGAGCAAAATCTACGGATGAAATTACCCCAGGAAACATTTTTGTTCGACTGTGAAAGTGTCGCAGGTAAAAATTGAAAGGGCGAACACATGTTGATTACATACCTGAAAAAAAAAATACCAAGAAAAATAAGTAACACTGTTTTCAGAATAGGTTTTTCGTGTCTACAGCGTATGAAAAGTCGTCCGATGAAAATTTTTTCGCGGCTCAGAACACAACTTTGGGTGTTCGTTTCGTGTGCACAGAGCCAAGTTTGTGGCTTATACTATGCTCGCTGGAGGCAGCGAGCAAATTTGAAAAAAGCGCGCTGGGGTATAACGGCTCATATTATGCGTGATGCGCTCTCCGCTCGCTGCGCTCGCTCGCGCATCCGCATGATTACACACTTAATAGCTAATTTCTGCGCTCATAGCTAAGCACTCTAAACATGCTGTACATAAATATAATTGTTTCAATACGAAATCACGTTGCTACAGACAATTTTCGTTCAAATAATATTCAAAGCATGATTCTTTTATTTTACAAAAAGTACATAAAAAATCTGCATGTGAAGCAAGCTAAAGTGAAGACACCCACGAGGTGCGCGCTTTAATGACGGTACTTATGATATGGCGCGCCACGATGGGGATATATTAAAAGGAAATGCGTATGTATACCGTATATTCTATATATATGTATATATATGTCTTAAAGCTATTCCAACATTATGTGTATCGCAAAATAGCCGCATTCAAAGAGATATCACACATTTTGCTCCGATCAGCGTGGTGTGTGTCTATCCACACGCGCTTTAAGCACAATTGAATTATAAATTTTTCAGAGTCCGCCTGGTAAAATTTGAGCAAAGATTGATGATATATGACGCATCATAGAAAAGTACGTTGGCTGAAAATATAGTTTTTCAAAGCGTTCGTTTCGACGAACTTGTTGAAACGTTGGTTTGCAAGGCTTTTTGTGGTGTGAAAGCACGACAAAAAACAAAGTACCGCAGCACAAATAGAAAAGCTTCAATAAATACGAATCAAGCGCAGATGCCGGCATTTTTGACAGGTGGCAAATAAAAAAAAACGGTAATTTTGTTATTTTCAGACACCTAGACATTGTTTACAAGAAATAAAATAATGCACTCCGTACTGTCCCGAATGGTTTGTTACACCTGTGGCAAATTCGTCATTTGCACAACAGTTCTTCTTGAAAAATACCAAAATAACTACCGCGATTGCATGTGAGCTTGCGGTTTCTCTGCATCAATTACATACAGCTTAAACAATTGAATATACTATTACAACACTGACACAAAACTATGAAAGAGGGTCGTGCCGAACCGCAATGGGTGACACCGTCGACGCACGCGGACGCGCCGCCGGAGACCGAAACGATCGGCCTCTGGTTCGGCTTCATTCTGACCGTTCTATCGTGGATGATCGTGATCGCGACGTTTCCACTGTCGATGTACTTCTGTTTGAAAGTGATCAAAGAATACGAGAGGGTGGTGATCTTTCGGCTCGGCCGATTGATGGCCGGCGGAGCCCGCGGTCCCGGCATGATCTTCATTCTGCCCTGTATCGACACGTACAGAAAGATCGATCTTCGGTAAGCACGGGTTATACCCGTAAAGTCTTGCATATAAGGTCTAATTATATAAATTTGAAAATCAAAAATTTCTGAAAAAAGTGGAATTTTGTGTGACAACCTTATAAGTGGGAGGAGACCTTATGAAGATTAGGAATCCCGGGCCTTATAAACGGGGATCGACCAAGTTAAAAATTTGAATTTTTTGGTTTCCCGCCCACTTTTGGGTAGGGGTCTTATAAGTGGGAGGAACCTTATATGCAAGACTTTACGGTATACATCGGACTGTGCTGCACTGCTGGCGGTTGAGATGAGGCACAGAAGTGCAATGGTGGCGCTATTGAGCTGCTGGCAAAAATTCTCAGTGATCATGGTTTTTGACTTTGGCTATCAATCTGAGAAGAGTCACGTTGGCTTCGGAGCTTTCCACTTTTTTGTCTGTTAGCGTTACAGCGTCAGCCATAATTGATGTCGCACTTGTAAATATGTAGCGATCGAGCTCTACTGTAGCAATGTGTATGCTGTAGGCTGAGGCCCTCCCTGTCTGCTTATGCTGCTGAGGCGCGCTTATGTATTTGTGCTCTCGTAGCCTTTTTCTGCATGTAGGTGTGCAAACCTAAAAATTCCACTTTTCTACAGCACGTTTGTTTAAAACCTGTCTGTTTTGTCGCAGAATGCAGAACATGCAAAACTGCAATTACAGTGCGAAGAGCGAACGTATCGAGTTTGGTTGAAATCAAACACCCCATTTCTAGCTAAATATGTTTTCTTCCAATTCCGATCGAGTTCTTTCTTTTTTCGTGAGCTCTGTATTCTGCGAAAAAAGTGACAGATTTAAACGAACATACTGTACTTTGCGTGGAGCGAAACTGGTGGAGCTCGACGGAGCTCAATGTCACTCAAATACAACATTACTTACACTGTATGGCTGGTACAATTACTTAAAAACACAGAGTTGTGTCGTACGCTGTTCCACCGCAAGAAATTCTGTCAAAAGACTCCGTCACGGTGTCAGTGGACGCAGTTGTCTACTTTCGAACGTCTGACCCAATCGCCGCCGTTAACAACGTCGATGACGCAATCTACTCGACGAAGCTGCTCGCACAGACCACCCTGCGAAACGCGCTTGGTATGAAGACGCTGACTGAGATGCTGACGGAGAGGGAGGCAATCGCACAGTTGACTGAGACCATTCTAGACGAAGGCACTGAACATTGGGGCGTCAAGGTCTGCAGGGTTTTAATTTGCTTGTTTTTGCGATGTTGATTGGTATATCTTGATAAAATGTTGAGCAAGTAAAAAAGCAATTGTTTGCCGAACACATTCGCACTCAAGCTGGTGTGCAAAAGTTTATCCGGAACATCAAAGTTTCAAAAAAAATTCAAATCGCGACCCATATACCGATTGAAATGCTTGCATGCACTCAGGTTGAGCGTGTCGAAGTGAAAGACATTCGGTTGCCACATCAGTTGACAAGGGCGATGGCTGCTGAGGCGGAGGCTGCCCGTGAGGCGCGTGCGAAAGTGGTTGCAGCTGAGGGCGAACAAAAAGTTGGTTGCCTAAATGTCGGCCGACCCCCGATGGGTTGTAGTGTTTTTGTGTTTACTGGCAAAAAAAGTCCGTGCTCAACGACCCGACCGACACAACCATTATGTATGTGTTGCATATGTTTGTTTTGTGATCATCATGTGCAAAAGTAGGTACTGTATTGATTGTGCGTAACGATATTCAAACTCCAGTAAAATTCTGTAACATGTCCAACTAGTTGAATGATATGGTGACGGTGAGTTTGGTTGGCAAAGAATGCATGCATCACGTGATCACCAACCACTCAGCCAGTTAGACATGTTTTTTTTATAGAGTTAGACTTTAGAACTTATTTGCTCGATCAGTTTATTCGCAAAAACTTGCTGCCTAGGCTTCGCGCGCGCTCCGTGACGCCGCCGAGGTGATCGGGCAGTCGCCCATTGCGCTGCAACTGCGGCATCTGCAGGCGCTCAGCTCGATTGCGGCAGAGCACAACTCAACAATTGTATTTCCCGTACCTGTCGACGTGCTTGGTGCGTTTTTGCACGCTAAAAAAGACGAGTGACTGGTGAAATTGGTTTGTATACCGTAAAAAGGGTGTCTAAATTTTTTGGTGAAACGCATTTTACCGTTTGTATTTTTTCTTTCTTTGTTTTTGTTGTTGTTTTTTTGTGATTTCTCGTCGACGGTGTCCCTCAGTTTGCATTTGCTTTCGTTGTGATACAGGGCACTCAAACATACCATTGGACTATATTTTGGTTTTCGTGATGCTTCAATTTGATTGTTTTTTTTGTTTTTATTTTGCTTTAAAAACGATAATAATAATGTTTCAGCTTTCAAGATCATGACTGTTTTTAAATTTTACATGACATGTTGTTTCCAACGATTTACAGCTCTGTGTGTTTATGTAATATGTATACCTTTTTAATCATGTCTCATTTTAATCTATCGTTCATTATATCAGGTCAGTCATACACATTCACTAAGCATGAACCCAGATCACTGTTGTTTACCGCTCGAAGCCAGTAAAAATTGATGAAATATGATAATCAAATATGTATAGAGAAGGACTAGCTTGATAACTATAGAGCAAGAAAAAATGCCAGCAACAAGAATAAAATATAATGTTCACAAACAAGAACAACGAAATTAGATTCAGTAGCTGACTATATCAACAGAGAAAAACCAACAACACGAGAAAAACCCCAATCGCTCAAAAGTGGAACAATTGACAAAATCATGGCCTAAACCCAATTCAGTGTTTGCTGACGTATCAGCTAGTAGTAGCAAACAAAAAACCAACCAATATAAAACTGCAAAACACAGATTTTTATAGGTTCGTTATATGAACAAAACAAATAATAACTGTCGGCTAAAAAAACGAGTGACGAATCAAAATTATTTTTAACAGTGACGGCATGAATGTCTGCACTTTTGTAGCATGTACTCCGGGTTTAGTGTGCATTCGCCAATTGCAGCCCAAAAATTGCAAAGCCGTTCTTCATCTGAGCATGCTGTAACAAAGCAAAGAGTTTAAACACAATATTGTTTACAATATAATTTGTAATTTACGGTCATTTGTAATAAATATACATACCTTTAGCACCGGGAACTGGAAATTTTGAGAAAGGATGCGGACATTTCAGTGGACTGCAGCTTCCAGGACACATCACCATCATGTATTCTGCGTTCGACGCGCATTCGCCGACCTTTGCCCAAAATCCGCACAGGACGTGATTGTTGGCGCAGCCTTGGAAACGATTTTGATTGGTTAAAATTGTGGTACGTTTTAACGGAAATCAACAACACAATAACAGTTCACGCACAATAAAAAAAAAACAAGAACAACAAATATTCTTATAACAAAAATAATATTGTTATTACCGTAAAGTCTTGCATATAAGGTCTCCTTATATAAATTTGAAAATCAAAAGTTTTTGAAAAAAGTGGAATTTCGTGTGACAACCTTATAAGTGGGTGGAGGTCTTATAAAGCGAACATTAGGAATTCCGGGCCTTATAAACGGGGTAGGGTTTTGACCAAGTCAAAATTTTGAATTTTTTGGCTTCCCGCCGTGTGACACTCCGCCCACTTTTGGGTGGGGGTCTTATAAGTGGGAGGAACCTTATATGCAAGACTTTACGGTATCAAAAATGGTGGGTTCAATTTGTGTGTATGATCTTTTAGCTTGGTCGCGAGACTGAATGCGCGCATTGGTAAACAGTTTCATGCAGGACGCGGGAATTCAAAGTTGGCAAAGTGATCCGAGTCCTCTAAATAGACCCGAGTCAGTTTGGCGATTTTGAATTGCCACATGACGGTTGAAACTACTACGTCTACAAACACATTGAGTTGCAGAACCTAACAAAATTGATATACCTGACATTTCGGCAAGCTTTTGTCCGGGTTTCATCAGCGGCGCTGGCACGCCCGGAAGCGGCGGATGAATTCTGCCACCGTCAATTGAGGCCGGTGCGAACGGGGTCCGCGGTCTCGCGTCGGCGGGCTTCTTTGGGATCATCGGATGTCCGTGACGCTCATCCGGAAACGCAAACGGGAGTCCGTGATGTTGAGTGGCCTCGGCAACGAACTGAGTAGTTGGCTTGCAGTGACCGCACGATTTCTTGCAGTACGTCTGCATGTAGACCGGATTGCGTTCGCATTCACCAACGGCCGCCCACTCGATGCAACGCTCCACCTCCAAGTCGATGCATTCTGGAACGACACCACCAGCGTGAAAAAGTTATGAATTGATTAATTTAAATGAAGAGTTTGGTCGCAATTTATGTGGTCTGTGACCAAGTGCCGCGTGTTTTTTTACAGGGATTTCACAAATGTTATGTTGAGGCGAGATCTGTTTTGGGGTGGCTATTAGTGACTCATAATGGAGCTATGAGCAGGGGCTATTAGCTTCGTTCTCATTTGTTGATCTGTTTATTTTTAACATGTACTATCGGTTCCTGGAATCAGTTGAGAGCATTGATACGGAAGAGAGTAAAATGACTCAAACAGTCGACCTTTCGGCTTTGCCCTTGCCAGCGGCAGATGAGGGAAGGGACGACCGTGTCCGATCGTGAATGGTCGTTCATGTGGAAACGTCTCGAATCGATCGTGGTGTGACGTTGAAATCGTAGGCGGCGGCAAGAATCCGGAACTACCACCACTAGAGCCGGCAGTGGTCGGTGCGCATTGCGGGGCGCAGAGGCCATTGACGCATCCGCCGCCCTGGCACTGCGAACATTGCGGACCCATGACGTACGGACGTACGCCTCGTTGGTTTCCGCTAATACAAAAAAATGCTATCAACGGCAGCGAAACCGCTCTGCTAAAGGCGCGTTTAGCAATTAGTTTTTTTGTGCGTACGCACGGACACGACACGTAAAAAATGGCCACGCGATTTAGAAATCGTGTCGTGTGTGCTATCTTAATGCATTACGGACACGATCAGTTTGCGCACGGGATTTAGAACGACGTTTGTGCGTACGGACGAAAAACTAAATGGGTGTTTCCGCCTTAAACAAAAACCCGTTCATTTTACCTGCAATATACATAGCTCCTCTCTGCTCCGTCTGAGTTTCAAGAAAGGCGCTGTGTGTTTGCTCTTTTGAGAATGTTTTGGCTGCCTTCTCTTGAGAATCAGGTGGACGAGACATCAATTAAAGCGCATGAAGAATGGGTGAATAAACATTTTGGTGGTTTCTTTTTGTTAAAGAGTGGGCTTTATGTACTTGTTCACCCGACAACACTTTGGGTGCTTTTACAATAGTCCCAAGCAAATATTGCTGTTGAATGCAACAAAAGAAAACAATTCAACGAGATTACAAAACTAACCCGGGACCATAGTTGCAAATGTAGATATGCCCGTGGTGAATGCCGCGTCCATTTTTTATTCCGTTACAGTACGATGCAGCACAACCGACAGCACACGACGTTGCCCAGACAACCTTAGAATGGATGTAACCACCTCGAATTGGTGCAACGCAATGAACTCCCGCTTGGACGATTGTTGAATCTTTCTCCGTGTATATGTATACCAATATTTCTTGCAAATATATTTGCTGTTATCTAATAAAACAACAATCGATCGGTCTATGTTTTTCGTCAGCGTGGTTGACTTCATTCCATTCCATTCCATTTTATTTCGCGAAAAAGCAGGAAACTCCGATAAAACTGTATGAACAGCATAAAATTCGGAGACACAAAAAAACTCAAAAGTTTTACTCGAAAGTTTTAAGAAATATCAGACTAAGCTTTTAGAGTTGCATTTTATAAAACGAGATTCAGCGCGTTCAAGCAAACGGACGTGTCGATATGGAGTGGAGTGGTGTGTTGACCCTTCTGTAGTTTGTCTTTCACTCAATTGATGAACCTGCATAGTAAAACAAAGCTCTGCTGTTACTGTACCTGTGTATAGTGTCCACACATCTGTCCGGGCTGACATTGTGTCGTGCCAAACGAATAATACGGCTTTTCGTCGTAGAAATCGCGCACGAAGCGTCGCAGGTTCGTTCGGAGGTACGTCTCTGTGCTCCACCAAATATTCTCGCCGATATACTGAAAACCGTTGCCGCGGCGTTCATGCGCTGAAAATGCTGACAGTCAATCAATCAATCAATCAATCAATCAATCATTCAATCAATAATTTATTCAACCAATCAATCAATCAATCAATCAATCAGTCAATCAATCAACTAACCAACCAACCTACTAACCAATCAATGATCAACCAATCAACCAGTCAATCAATCAATCAATCAATCAATCAATCAATCAATAACCAACCAACCAATCAACCAGTCAATCAAACAATCAATCAATCAATCGATCAATCAATCAATCAATCAATCAATAATTTATTCAACCAATCAACCAGTCAATCAATAACTAACCCGGTCGATGCCAAGCATCGCAACGAGACGCATGACCAGCAGCCAGTTCAGCCAACCGTTCGTCCCAAACCTGCGTGTTATTGAAAATATTGAATATCATCGATTCGAAGTACATGCTACAGTGTAACTCAACATATTACGAATCACTGATCCTGTTACGAAGAGACCAGTCACACCTCGGTGAATAACGCAGTCTAAAAGTAGTGTAACTGAAAAAGAATGACATTCGAACCATGGCCTGCATGTTCGCTGCCGGCTCGCTTCGTCGCAGTTGGTTGTGCGCGTCGACGATTTGCCGCTGCTGTTCCAGGTTGAAACGGTACACTCGGCGAAGCTCTGGTTTCGCGAATGGTTTTTTTTCGAAAGCTGCTAGTTTCGCATAACAAAGAAATTGTATAAGAATTCAAAATCACATACGAGCGCTCGCCGATTGGACTGTAATGCCCATTAGTATCGTGAAGGCAATATGAAGACCAGCCATGTTACTGATTATCTTTCTTTTTGCTGTTATTCGTTTCTGCAAACATGGTTGTTACAACTTTAAAAAAGGTGTTGAAAGCACGATAAATCACTCGGTCAAAAAATCGACATTTCAAAAAAAATTAATGACATTACACAGAAACAAAAGTTATGTACATGTAGGTTATGGCAAATTACGAGCTAGTAATCGTGTAGAAAACTGTTTAGCAAGTTTTAAAACCGGTAAAGCATGTTACAGTTTACATTTACGCATATTCAGCAGGAAACAGCGAATAAGTTCCAGATTGGCTATACAAATGTTCATTAACTGTTACACAAAAACTTGTGTGAAAACTGAATGAAAACTATGTTTTTCACTGTCATTTTTTTCATGATAAGCGTAAATTTTACTCTAGTTTCTGTCAAATGATCGTTGCGCAGCTCCCATGTGGTTGACACATATGCATCGACGGTTGCACACCTGATATTAAATTGTGTCTTGGCCAAAGCACCGATCGAATACGTGCGCTTTTTTCTGTTCCGTGTGTCTGAAATTTGAAGGTCATTTGTCCGTGCGAAATTTCAAGGGAGCGCCTGCCTCCAAATCATACCGAAAATACAGTTTTCTTTGTGCATACAACGTTTTTTTTGTGGGGCGACGTTGTTGTTTCATAATACACGGATGATATGATATTTTAATTGCGGCGAAAAACATCATCATCATCTGGAACTTGCTTCTATTCAAAAGCGTATCACAAATGTAATGTATGGCACTGTGTTTTTCGGTTGTTTCTCGTGCAGATTTTCACCTTTTGCCATTTCAGGAACAGTTTTCTTCTGTTGATGGGCTCTTCTTGAGCTGCAGGAAATATCGACGTAAAAAATGTTTTAGTTGGAAATCGGTATAAAATGGCTGGGCGTCCGGCATGGCAACTGTTGCGTTTTTTTCTCAAATTTCATGACGGACATTTTTTGGTTTTCCGCTAATGTGTTTACATCTGTGTCCGTCATAATGAAATGCAAATTATAAAATGTTGCATTTTTCTGAAAGATGCAAATTCCAAAGGGTTTTAACGTTTTTTGCAAAAAAAGATGAAGTAAAAGTAAAAAAGTTGTTCTTTGACATGGGTGACCTTGGATATTGTTCTCATACAGTATGTGAAAGTATGTACAGTGTATGCTGTTTTTATATAACAAAAGAAAAACTCCGAACAGATCGCTTGTTTTGTGGTGAATTTTTTAGCAGTTTTATTGCCATTAACGAACGGGCCTCTTTCATGCATTTGTCAAATTGAACAAGCTATCAACTGAATCTTTTCTGCTTGCACATTACCAATGTCATTTCCGTTTTAGGCAAATAAAATCAAGTAAACACACCACCATGTTTCACCCGTCATTCTATCATGGGCAATAATGAGAACTTTGACGATGATTTGAACCGCCAAATAAACGTTCCCGCTTACACGTTCAGGAACTTTGCAATTTTATGATATTGACCTTTTGGGCATTTTTAATGTGGCAACATTTTTTTATTGAATTTTAAGGGAGCGGTGCATTAAGCAAAAAAAAACTTCAGCGTCGAAAAATCATGTTAATTTCGTAGTGTCGTCATAAGGAAACGTACCACTAATTTAAAAAGTCCGTTTTTAAGGGGGAAAACCTTTGTCAATTCATTTAATATAATTTTTTTAGTTAGGACCCAAATAAGTGTGCTTGAGCCTACGTACGTATACTTTTTTAAAGGAACACACACAGAAAGCATTCAAATCTTTAGTCATTGCGCAACATTCTTTTTTCTATATCGCTTCCTCAATCTCATCTTTGAGAAAGAAAAGTCCACACGTGACAACATCCATGCAAAGAAGTTGTCTTGCGACAAGAAAGCAACTCATTTTTCATTATCCTTGATGTTGTGCAGCTTTTTGATACAAAAACCAAAAAGACAAGAAAGAAAAAGAAGCACGTAAGAAATATTCAAAAGCGAAACATCGAGAGCGATGCACGAATGAAAATTGCAATATCTTCTCGCAATTCTTTGGACGGAAAACAGGGTGTGGCTGAAAAGTAAGCAAAAATTTTAGTTTTGTGTGCGACTGTATTGTTTCTCGTGGCCTGGGTGCGTGCGTTGCGCGTGTGTTCAGGGGATCGAGCCTCACCGAGGGATGTATAGGCACTTAATGACAGAGAAAACTCGATGGGCGCTCTACTCGACGGCGTTCTGTGCGCGATTCTGGGTTATCCCTGGCTTAAAAAAACATTGCCTAAAATCACTGTTCGTTTCGTTCGTAGGTTCAGCTCACCACAGCTCACCTAGGGATAAATGCGCTGTGTATGCATGATTTGGCAAAAAATCACACTGACAACCATTTCCAATCGAAAATAAAAGCGTCAAACGCTTCTCCATCTTGTTTGGCTACCAGTACTCAATAGTAGTGAAACAAGATAAAACCAATACAGTAAAATGTTTGGAAAAATGCTTGGAAATGGTTTTCATTGCAGACTTCTATGTAACTAACTGCCACCCTGTGATGCACAAAGTGTTTTCTCTCCTTCTTTTTCATCGCATTTTTCGAAACTCTAAAACTGGCATGAACGGTACGGTACAATAAAATGTGAATCAGCTGCAAAATGATCACGAAAATTTTCTCCATTATGGAGAAAATTTTCGTGATCATTTGGAGCCTCCATATGCTCTGAACAGCTTATACCGTTACTTTCAGTCCACCCTGTAAATGGCATATCGTCACGGTTCTGCTTTTAGGGCTGAAAACGTTTCTTTGACACAATATAAGAATGATGCATGGCACCCCAGAGGGGCATATAAGGTCGCTTCAATATAACAGGTTCTTGGAAAACACACAATCTTGCAATCGACTCGTTTTGCAGCGCTGCCCAAACTTGTGCTCAATTCCAGGATAAATTCGTGGAGTACGTACGGTACCTATCGAGTTTGGTCTTGACACGGTATACGACCGCGGTTGTGAGGCAAGAACAGACTCGAATCAGATTTTCTTTCAAGTTCATACATGCTTCAAATATCGATTTCATTGTCCGGACCATTCCATTTCCACTAAACAGCCGTACAATTCCGATACAGTGCACCAGAACCGGTGTCGTTTCCTCCCACTGTCTCAAAGTTATAAAGTCAATTGTATCCGTTCCAGTAGAAGCGATGCCCTCAGTCGGAGTCGAACGTTTTTGTTCGGAAAAAATGAACTCTTGCGAGCGTATCGCATGTACCCTGGCACTTGTTGTTTTCGATCCCACTTTTCGGAGCAAAGTTGATTCTCTCTTTGTTGAGAACACAGATATATGTAGACGGAAAAAGTTTTGAAGTCACCTACGGTGTGGCAACAAATGCAATATGTTTTCATTTTGCAAGTAGCATGTCTGCAATAATTCTGTTGAAAAACAAAAATAAAGAGAGTGAACTGCTACTGTGCAAGCATTGTCTTTCCAGTGCGATTAGCAGTTGTCGCCCATACGCTGCAACAATTGTATTCCAAGTGCAATTGTCGCTAACACAGTAACACTTTTTTCATTTGTTCCATTTTTTGTTCCATTTCCAAAGGCGGATCAAGCAAAAAAATAGAAAATTGCGCTATAAAGCGTACAGTACAATATGTGCGGTTTCCATTCCAGACACTATCTGTCTTTAGAGGATAACATATCGCTCCAGCGTGTCTAAGAAAGCGTGATTCTTCAAAAAGCGATATTGTCGCGCGCTCATTTTCGCAGTGGAGATAAAAAAAGTAAGACTCGCATGAAAATTCTCACCGGAATTGCCATTTTTTCTTGATGAGAGCCTTCTTCGGGTGGTTGCCCCTTTATATAGACTCAACCCATTACTTTTATTTGTGTGTTGTTTCATGTTTCTTTGGTTTTCGTGAAAGTTTAGTTTCACAGAACATCGAACGGTACGATTGTTCTTTTTGAAGTGCCTACTTTTTGTGCAATTTTAGCGTTTTTTACGTTACGATTCTTGACTATTCTGTGGTTGTGATAACCTAAACCTATGGCATTACTATACCTTTTTAAAGTCTTGCATACCGGTAAAAGCACCATACACCCCCGTTTGTTCAGTTTCTCTTTGCTACTTTTTTGAGTTCTCCCCGTTCATTTGGTCGCGTCAAACACGTTGACGCAGCATTTGTAATAATTTGCTCGAAAAGTGTACACTTTTCCATCATCAGAATCTTTTCGCGCGGCATCGTTTCAGTCTTGTTTGAACTTCCGGTCTACATTGTATGTGTGTCTTAGTACCTCTGGAGTAAAGTTTTGTTTAGCGTCATTTTCGCTTTTTTGCCCTTTTTGGCGAGCCGCTCAATCATTATCTCTATGCGGTGTTTTCTGAAAATTCACGTGCGTTTGTTTTCGGATGATTTGTGATGTGTCTGTTAGCAAGTTTAGCTTTGTTCGAAAATACGGTATATGCTCTGTTTATTTCTGTTTGTTTGTTTCAAAAAAGTGAAAATAAAGTGAAACATTTGAGATCTCAAAGCGTTGGTTTTCAAAATTATCAATAAACCTTGAATTCCATTCCCTTTATGGCGTGTACAGTTTTCCAAATAGAAGACACGACGTTTTCGTGTTGAATGAAATCTCTCTCAACTCGAAACGATTTAGCGTCAATTTGTGTATACATTCTGTCTAGCACTGCAAAACATATTGACGCACACACGAAAATTGTTTTCCTGAATGTTTATTTCGCTGTGTATGTGTGTAGTCGTGCAAGCAAGAAGACTTTTGCGGCTTGTGGTCTTTTATCAGGCTTGTGAATCGTGGCAATTTGTGCAAGAGGCCAGTTTTTTTCTCTCACAGTTGCGAAAAGAAGTATCTGCTACATAACATTTTCCTTTTTGTCTCATGGCCTACTCCATCGCTCTCATTCGAAAGACAATCGCATCAAGCTACAGTAACAAAATGCAATGTATACAGTGAGATCGTATCGAAGTCAAGTTCAATAATGACACGTACTCTGCGGGGATGTCATTTCTCAGACAAGTATATTGTATTTTGAAAAAATATGGCAAATTGTAGCGAGTAAGACTGTTTCTGAGTTCATTTTCTCTCTACTTTCACCCGGACAAGTCCCGAGCGAACCCTGTTCAACTTTCAACGGTTTTTCATATGTCCCAATTCTGTGATTTGGTTTTGGTGTTTGGTTTCTATTATCGATGTTTTCTCCATGCTGTCCGTTCAATTGTGTGCGTCTGTCTGCAGAGATGTGCAATCGAGAAAAAGGTTGTCGGTTGGCAAAATATATACCGTATTACCTCTATTAAACCCCCATGGGGGTTTATTTCTTCAGCGACTTCTGGGGGTGGGGGTTTATTTTTGGGGGGGGGGGATTATTTTTGGGGGGGGGTTTATTTGGAAACCATTTTTAGGGGTGGGCAAAATGGCAAAAATACCTTCCATGGCAGGAAGGAAGTTGCAGAAACTTCTACTTTTCACAGAGATTTCCTTTGGTAACAGCCTTTTGTAATGAAATTACCGCCAACTCATCCCTTTGGGGCCTTTGGTAGCACAATTTCACCAATGTCACTGCATTCAGCCACTGAATTCGCTAGGTATGTGTTTCAAACAGGTTTCTAATAAACCCCCATGGGGGTTTATTTTTGGGGGGGGGGATTATTTGGAAACTTGTCGAGGGGGTGGGGGTTTATTTTTGGGGGGGGGTTTAATTTTGGGGGGGGTTTAATAGAGGTAATACGGTATGTAACTGGCCGCCATGTTGATGTATTGCCAAAAGCTTTTTGAAATTTTTATCGCAAACCTTCCTTTGCAAATTGTTCAAAGTCAACTAAAACTAAATTTTAAGTGAAAACCTGATTATCGCTCGCTGCTCGCACCTAAGCAGAAAATATGTGGTCTCCGTCTCCGGAGCTCAAAAAACAAAAGTAGCGTACCACTTTCACTGTTGTATTGCGTCTCGAAAACGATCTCGCTCTCTGCGGTTTTTCAAACTCAAAGATCACAAAACAAAGTCTGGATGAAGAAAGTAAAAACGAACGTTTAGCTAACGAGTTCAGGGATTGCAGTTATCGTGTCGAGACCAAGTAGTTACCGTACTACGGTGCGACAGAGAATTGCACGTTTGCTACTGTATGTACAAATGTCACATACACGACAACACGACTGCTGTCACATGCGCGCGTGACGTGTGTCTGCCGTCGTGCTTTATCCCCATGACCGCTCTCGTTTCGTTTTCCAATCACCCCCTACATATCCAACGTGCAAGCTTTATCGACAGCCTCAAGAGGGTCGGAAATAGGAGCCAGGTCCTGGAAAACAAGTTCCAAAGAAAAAACCTGAAATTTCTGTTGTTTAACGACATTTCGAGATGTTATTTAAACTGTGCAATAGTACATTGTAACTGGACTTTTTGTGACTTTTCTACGAGACAGCCGTTTAGCAAGCCAAACAGCCGTTGTAGTGCCCCATATACTTTGTAGGTCGAGTGCCGGAACGTCACTTTGCAGTTCAGTTCAGTCGCCGCGGTGTTTTTCTGTCTGTGGTGCATAGAGAAGCGGCCTTCTCTTCTCAGCATGTCTAGCTTTATGTATATTCTCACTCGCTCACCGACATTTTCACCATCATCACACACTGCTTCATTTCTTGCCCCGACGCACGCTGCTTGTACTCTCCTTTTGGCTGTGGCTAGGGTTGCCACGAGACATGTCTCGTCTCGTCATTTGTCTCGCTCGGACCCATTTTTGCTGTATCGTGTATCGTCTCGTCTCGCCAAATTCTCAAAATAGGCGTATCGTGTATCGTCTCGTACAATGACTTTGCGTATCGTGTATCGTCTCGTCTCGTGACTTTGCGTATCGTGTATCGTCTCGTCTCGCCAAATTCCTGTCTCGCGGCAACGGCATGTCGTGTGAAAATGTTCATCTTTCTGTGTGTTACCTACCATTGAGCAAAAGGAAATGGTTGTCATTCTGGTCAGAAACATAGAAATTCCGAGACGACTAGATACGAAAAATTTTATTGTTTTTTTTGGATTTTCTCATGGCACTTGCATGTACTTCATCACGTGACGGTCTCAGGGATTTCTAGTAACAAACGTAAAGAAAGCAGTAGAGTATATCAGATTCCACAGCAGAGACATGATTCCAAATAAAAATGGCACATTGTGGATGTCAGTGGGTACTGCTAAATGATTATGCATAAATATGGCAGATTTTTATTGTTTTGTGCTATTAAAAAAACAATGAAATCAATGAAAAAACAATCAATTGCGGAGTAAATAAATGTGTGCGCTTTGATACCTCAGGCATTATTTCCAAAAAAAATTCACAAATTACTTGTCTCGTCTCGTATCGTCTCTTTATTTGTCTCGCTCGGACCAATTTTTGCTGTCTCGTGTATTGTCTCGTCTCGTGACCCTGCGTATCGTGTATCGTCTCGTCTCGTGTCCTTGCGTATCGTGTATCGTCTCGTATCGTCAAAAATCCAAAAATGCTGTATCGTGTATCGGCTCGTACAATGACTTTGCGTATCGCGTATCGTCTCGTCTCGCCAAATTCCTGTCTCGCGGCAACCCTAGCTGTGGCACACACTCAATTTGCAGAAACTTGAAAAGGCCAAGCAATGTTATATATCGTCGAATGAGTATATGTGCGGTTGGTGGTGACCGCTTTTCTCCCCGCAAGCATGTCGGCGCGCGTTTTTTCTCTCGCAGAAACATGGAGCAATATAACAAGATGCATGCTTCTCATTGTATTGTATGCTTGAGCACACAGATCGGACGGAGGGAGTCATTTTATCGTCGCGTCTTGTGGGATACACACACGTCGGTATTTTTTCTGTCCGTTTTTTATCGCTTATTGCGCACTCGTTCGCGAAAACCGAAAATCACACATATAATTTCGCGAGCGGATGAGTGGATTGCAAATTCTCAGGTCTCGAAATTTCTGTTTACCAGCGCCGGCGTTTATTTTATACACGCCAGATTTTTATTGTTTTCAGCTTTTTGTGTCTCAGCAGCGGGCGTCTCGCACGTTCATTTACTCATCTATTAGTCAGGCTGTAGGAGAACTGAGGGAAGGAGAACTGAGCACGGAGAACTGAGGGAAGGAGAACTGGTCACGCGGAAAACTGAGTCCCACGCATGCGCCCTCAGCGGAGGACTGAGTCCCACATGTTTTTCTTATTACCTGTGTGTTTTTCTTCATCGCCGTTGTTCAGCTTAGGTTTATTTAGACTTTTACGTGGTATCTAAACTGTTTTTAATAATATTTAAATTTTTTAATACAGAAAAACGTTTTCTATTTCTCCCAATTGCAGATTTCCTTATATGACATTGAATACGGCATGTTTTTATTCGAAAGAGTAGACATGAACGTTTCAGACATAAACAATCAAGTTTTCCACATAAGTATTCAAAACTTTCACAAATAACTAGCAGTTTTCAAAAAAATATGTGTCACAATATCGGCAAATAAAGCGTTTTAAGGCTTTTGTAAATTTCAAAACATATCGAAATCATAAAGTTTTGTAAAGCTTTGATAAATAAATATGCAAATAAGACAATAAAAAAATGACAGCACCTCAAACAGCACAAGCAATAAAATATCAACAGTTTTTCAAAATGTGATGCGTGCTCACACCGAATAAGACCATGAACACCGTGTGAATAGGACATAAATACACCGAGACGAAGCACAGCAAAGTGAAAAAACATAAACTACACAGATTAGTGACGCTCTTCACGACCAACAAGGTGCAAATTGTGGCCAATCCCAATTAAGAATCGCAGCAGTGGATGTTGAGCGTCCACTGCTGGATTGTACGGCGCCGCATTGACAACGCGGTTGTTGAATTCAGACACCATGGTGAACAACCGGCGCTCAACACCGACGTGCTTATTCGCTCGCGGACGCGGATGCTGCGCAGAATAGTAGCCTTCGATCAGACCACGAGTACGGCCCCACTCATTCATTGCGAAGTCGGCGAAACGGTGGAAGACCGGTTGATGAACGTTCAGATGCCGGTTCAACGCGCCATGCCACGCTTCGAGTGCGTTCTGCGTTCGCTGTCGCCGTTCCAGCACGCGCTGATGTTGGTTCCGTAAACGTAAAACAACAAACAAACAGGCAACACAAACAAACAAACCAAGAACACGAACAATGAAACCAACAGACAAACAAAATGATTTAAAACAAGAAAAAATCGAAACTAACAGATAATTTGATGAACAAACAACTAAAGCGAGTGCATTACTACCAAACCTCCAGCAAACCTACTATACCTGCACCGTCTCGAACTTTGTCTGAAAATTCAAAATGAAAAATCACACGGTTGATCAGTCACTCAATCGCAGCTTGACACATCACGTTTCACGCTTGCTGAATCGTATAGCCCCGCCCGGGAATCGAACCCGGCTTCCACCTCAGGTTAAACCTTCATTAGTGGTTCCCACCAGGCGAACAGGGCGAAAGGAAAGGAAAAAACGGATCTCTCAACTGTTTTGCAAAAAAATTGTTTTGAAAATATTCGTTTTGTTTCACTGTTGAGAAAACCGGAAGATAGATAGAGATAGATCAAGGACAGTCTTCAGAAAAAGAAGTAGGAGGAGAAGCAAAAGCAAACTCACAGCGAATTTGTTTTTTTTTTCAAAAATATCCAGATATGACCACGATGCGACGGCGACCACAACGACGCGACACTAAGTCTTGCAGAATAAAACTCTAAAAACGTTTTCAAAAACTATTCAGATTTGGTGAGACAAGCAGGCGGGTTGCAGTTTAATTAGGTGTTGGGTTTCCGGGCTAAGGACATGGCGTGGGCTGGACATTTCGTTTTTTTTGTCGAAATGATGATGACTTTACTTCATTTTGGAGTTGGGCTTTGGAGAAGACCAGTTCGATTTCTGTGGCTATTTTGACAAAACAAACCCAAAAATTGAAAACTGATGGAAGAAATAGAAAAAACCGCTCATAAAGGAAGCGAAAAACGACGGAAGTAGGGAAGGATAGGGAGGGAAGGGACAAGGAAAAAAATCTGAAAATGAAAATAATGAAAAAATAATTAAAAATAAAAGGATTTATTTATTATTAATAATAAATAGGTATAGGGACAGGGAACAAAGCAAAAACGCATTTGGTGATCAGTTCTCCGGGGCCTCAGTCCTCCTTCCCTCAGTTCTCCGCCCGTGCGTGTGAGCTGTGACCAGTCCTCCAGGCCTCAGTCCTCCTTCCCTCAGTTCTCCGCCACCCATTAGTCATGGCGCACGCTTTTTCTTCGTATAATTTCTTTGTCTGGCTTGCGCGCACGCACTTCTAACGATGCTTTTTTGCGTCATGTTGTTCGTTATTCTCAAAAAAAACCAACAACACACACATGCACACCGCTCACTTGGATAATGCGCATTAGAGCCAGTGTGTTTGTTGGCTTGGTTGCTTCGGTGAAAAAGTGAATCTTTGCAGACATTTCTAATAGGTCGAGTTTTGTACCAGACCAGACTGAGGACAAATGTTTACAAAAACTTGTGGTTTTTCTCAAAGCAGTTTTACCAAGAGCGAGCTAAAAACGCGTGCAAAGCCGCCCATTCTTGCTGGTTATTATTGATGTTCCCTGCACCATTGTATGTGTTTCCGTTGGGTAGCACTTGTTTCGGGGTATTGTCAAAAAGTGCCCTTTGTAGAGCGACATACATGTAGTGCTCTAGCGCATTTGGTTCTTCAAGTTTTCAAGTTTTTTTTGTTTTTTTTTGTGAATCATTTTTTTTTCATTCAGTCTGAAACAACTTTGTCTGCTTTATAATTTACCCTTGGTCCAGAAATATATGCGTATTATAATTTTGTTATGCAGATAACCGACAAATTATTACATGTCGATGTGTGCGTGAAAAATGCTACAGTATGTTTGTTTAAATCTGTTACTTTTCAGCAGATTACAGTAAACGGAAAAAGAACTGGACAGGAGTTAAAAAAAGACAAATTCAACCACAAATATCGTTTGCTTGATTTTAACCAAACCCAATCGCTTATGCATTTGTTAATCTCAGTGTAATCAACATTTCGCATGTTCTACGAAAAAAAGTGACAGGTTTCAACACACATACTATATTATAATACATGAACATGTACGTACATTTACAAACGTCTATGAACGTACTACATGTACATGTAACCCATGTGCAGTATTGTTACTTCATTTAAACTAGTATACAAAATATAAAAGCTTCATGGTCTGATGATTATTCACACTTGAGTACGCAAGCACACATTGGCCAGCGAGCGGAGAACTACCCCTTTGGCATCCGTGGGCATCATTTGAATGTACACACAAATGCATTCCTTGAAGAATTGAAGTCGGATGCATTTTGTACAAAAGTAAACCTCCAATTCTATAAACTTTCATTCCTATATTTAAAAGTTTTTGCTATCAAGTCAGTCACACTCTGTCCCATCGTTAAATTTTTCATCATAGCACCATAATTAAACTCTCGTTTTCGCTCTCTCCATTCTGCTTGTACTGGATGGCGTAACCTTTTGTGAATGAGTGATCTATATGTTTTCATAAAAGGGGTCCGCGGCTTTTTCGGCTGGAACGAAAGTAACATACACGGCGGCAACCTAATGAACTTTGCGTTTTGCTTGTTCTCTCGCATGTCATCAGTTCGAAATTGACAACAGCGCGCTCAAAGAGCTTTGAAAAGTTTTCTCACAAGTTTTTCTGAGTTCTGACTGAGACACGGAAATGCGTAGTATCCTTTCTTTAAGACCTGCGACTCAATGCGGTTCTAGACGTGAAAAGGAAACCAGTTTCAATCTTTATGTAGTAATTCAGAACAACCTAAGTGACCCGGCCTTGTTTAAGTAACTCGGATCACTTTACCTATTTTGAGTTCCCGCGTCATGCATCAGGGTGCTTACCCATCTATGCGCGCATTGAGTTTCGGGACCAAAATAAAAGATATTATATAAGAGCAATAATCTGTGTCACTGCTGCCAGTTGAAGCTTCCCAATTACCTTAAACCACGCGTTCTCCCTGTCAACTTTTCCTACAAGGAGCAAAAGTTTTACAAATGAACCTGTGCAGTCAAATAAAAATGAACTTGAAACTTTTTAATGTACATGTACATTTACCAGTTCAAAAATTTTAACTTTGTACATTTTAACGCCGATTGCACGAAAAAGTGGGGGGGTTTTGTATGGAAGTGCCGGGCCATGGAATCATATTCCAACTAAGGGTAGGGGGTTGTACAACTCAACAAGGCGCTTCATTTTCACTTAGCAACCATACCCTAATTCCCCCTATTTGCAGCACTTTTAGGGCTTTAAGTCAAAAAACCCTCGATTTTTTTCCATTTTTCGCAAAGTATACCATTTTCAACCAGCATTTTCAACATTGGTGCAAACAAGCTAGGGCTTGAAATAGTGTGCGTTTTGAAGATCTCGCGGAGCTCTTTCACTTACATGTACACTACATAAAGGGACTTTTTTCTATTTTCCGTGGTAAGCTTCATAAAATTACTTTTTTTGAAAAATTTTGCTATTTTTTGTAAAACATGTGTAGTGCCGATATCATCTTCACTACCGTGTCTCGTCGAACAACGCATCGCACTCGCCAACCGAGGCTCAACGTTTGTTCTCCGACTGGCTGACCGCTGAACACACGTGCGCAGAGGCAAGCTGTACAAGGCGGGACCCCTGGCTGTGCTGGAGACACAACAACACAGTGCACGTTGGACACTGGACACAGTGGAATGAAGATAATGATCCTCTATACTCACACACTGTAACTGTATCGGTGACCCATTATTTCCCTTTGCTATTGTCACTCAACTGTAATAACCTAACCGTTTACTATACTCTTCGTGGAGAGTTACTGCTCTCTGCTCCAGCCATTATCTGGGTTCCTAAAACCTATATAAGGGCCAGAGTCCGAGCGGCAGCTCCCTATGAACTGAATCTCCCACAAAACACTTTGAAGAATCATTCCAAATTGTATTATTCATTATGAAATATTATTATTATTATTCTTGAAGACACTATTATTTGAATTCAATAATATTGTCGTCGATTATTATTTGTCCCTTTATTTCTGTATAACTGTTTGTACCGTTTGAGTGCAAATGTAAAACAATTGCCCCGATATTCGTTGTTGGTGGAATTAGGAAATTCGTAATTCGACGATAACAAATATCAAATTGCAACACAGCCGAACGGAGTTGTCGTTGTTCGATCAAGTCACAACTTGTCTTGTTTGACTTGTAGCAACTGAAGTCGCGCAACTGCAATTGCTTTCGA